>LGRX02035087.1:0-73982 GCA_001247695.2 Cymbomonas tetramitiformis | reverse complement strand
CGCCGGGCATCGTACTTAGTGGTCTGTATGTTGAATAGATGCAATCGTACATGTATGTGTAGATAGACCTAGCAATTAACTTAGCCGTATATTATGTATCATAGCAACAGAGCATGATGACAACCCTGAAGCTGTTAGGAAGATACCTGGAATGTCTTCCGCATGTCTTCCGTGCGCCTTCTGAATGTCTTCTGTGATTACGCGATGAGTGTACGTGTGGTATGAAGTAGCTATGTGGCCAAATTGTATAATCATCACATATGTGTCGATAACACATGTCAGAATGTATTCTGGTCAAGAAGACATTCGGAACATCTTCCGTGTATCTTCCGGGAAGACTGCCCTTTGCACGTCTTCCGGGAAGATGTCTTCCGAAATCCGGAAGACGTTCCGCACATCTTCGACACGTCTTCCCCGAAGAGTGTCTTCTGGTTTCCAGAAGACGTTTCCACCCCGAAGACGTCTTCTGGAAACCAGAAGACACCATGTCTACGAAGACGTCTATAAGACGTTCAGAAGACGTCTTCTAGACGTCTTCTGATTTTCCCAGAATGTAGGGTGCACGGATTCTGTCTTCGATGATTGATAGGCCCGCCTCTGAGATGTGGTGCCCGATAAAGTCGATACTTCTGACGAACAACTCAACCTTCGAAGGCCTGATGTAGAACTGATGCTCTCTGCAGCGCTGTAGGAACTGGCTAATGAGAGCAGAGTGTCTCTATAAAGAGTAGAAACAATAACATGCACTGTATATTTTTGATGTGCACTACCGAAATGCCTCGTGATATAATAATTTCACAGAATAGGCATTGTTCAATGGTGGTATGATCAGATATGTAATGACCAATGAAGATACGATGACCGGTATGGCTTATTCAGCAGGCATGACTATCTACCTCAAAGAGATGCCACTACACGGATACATTTCAAGACATAAGGGCAATAGACTTATTATGTAGCCTTCAAAGGCAGCTAGTATTTTTGCTGCATTGGTCAGCTCGGTGGCTTTGACCTAGCTAGGTGTTGTACTCAGGCCGTAGCCTGCATATTGCATTGAGTACTCTTGACACCTTTAATGATCCAATCAGATGATGTGTATGAAATATCAAGAATTGTTGCCCTGTTTCGGTGATCATCGGTGGCAGAGGCTATAGTGCTTGCACCGAATCAAATATACAATTCTAGTATGGATACAGGCTAGATCAGATGTATACAAATGTCTAGGTCTTCAAAATCAAGCTCACATGTACGTCATGGCTGATGACCTTAGAAATGTTCGATACATATGTGTGTCAACTTCATGGAGCTCTGCATGGTTTGACTGTATATAGTCACGATTACCAAAACAACAACGATGATGCAACTTACTTGTTTTTTATTTGTCTTTATTATTTATTGGATTTTTAGTTGTATTTCTAGCTTCTCATCTTCCCCTCTCAAGGAAGTGTCAAATGCTAGGCGGTTGTCAGGCGCCGTTTAAATGCAACAGAGGTCCGACCCGTCATATGTGATGACGTGGTAGCTTACGATGAAGCTGGATAGCAGTTCTCGGGATGCAGCCCATTGCACCAAAGGTGCATCGCAGTTTTTGGGATGCAGCCCGAATTCACGTCATCAGCGTGGGTCACATCGTGCCCATGTATGTGCTGTACAAAATACAACACTACCCTCCAGCGGCGAAGTGGTTTGTTATTACCATCATCGTATGCTATGAGATATCAAATATATAGTCAAAGAGCATGGTAATATATATGTGTATCATGTTGTCAATATCGGAGGGACTGTGTCTTCTTTAAACTCCTCATGACTATATGTATAATGGTGTTGTACTGATGTCAACACCTTCTCTCTGAGTGATTTATTGATTTCAGATGTGATGACGTGGCAGTTAACCTTGTTCGCTCGTACCGGGGGTTGGAATGTGTCCACGTCATTGGCACGGGTCATGTTGTGTCCATGCATACGCGATCGTAGCGCAGGTCACAATACAGTGCCCGAGCATACGCGATTTTAGCGTAGGTCACATTGTGCCTTATACCATTACATCTGAGGAAATCTATTACTCATCTTTGTGAGTTTAGACAGCGTTGTACTGATTGCAACGCTTTTTCTGATGATTTATATATCACAGATTATACCAAATGTGGTGATCAGTCCAGTGCAAAACATTTGTCACCGGAATGTACTGGGATTGTGAATGATTGCAATCAAGCCGGAGGAATAATCTCAGCAGCTGTTCTGTACTAATGAATTCATCGGAGTTATACTCATTTCGACGATTCGAACCCTGTGTCATTTTCAGTGATGACAACTCATATGAATATACAGGGGATTCCTCAGAATGCTTTCATGTGATGTCAACATATTGTATGAACAGTTCACCTGCATCCGAGGACGAAGGAGTTACGCCTGGAAGTTTTGCATGGTGGTCACCCAACAGTTATCAGCTGTTATTCGGATGCCACATCCTGCCTTCGGTACTGGGATTATATCAACCAGTCCTACAGCGATGCACCTGTCCTTCCCACTCTTATGTATGGCTATAGTGCCAAACTGTATCAGGCGGAATATATATACATTATATAACTATCATCTTCTGATCCAATGATGTGCAATTAAGCATGGTATCAGGTTATATGTTATATATATAGTTAAGCATTCCGCCCTTAGTCGAAAATGTAAACGCTGAGCAATAGTCAACGTATAGTCATTGGGATGTAGTTTCCCATCCGAGTTTACACTTTATTAGTGACGGTGGGTTTAACGTTGTACAGATTTCAACGTTACTTGTGGATGCAGTGGTCCTATCAAAAGCAATCCATCAGAAATCACCATATCGGTATCATCACACATTAATCTTGAATCTATATAAGTTATAAATAACTTCTCGGATATGTGTGTATATCTCATAAGCATTTCACTTCACTTCCCCCTTCGAGGAAGAGTGAACTATTAGGCAGTTGCTAAGTGCCTTGAATATATTCCATTAGGCAGCATGCAACCTTATAGGAAGCAGTCTTACAGTTCTGGGGATGTTGCCCGAAAATATTAGTCATGGTTGTGCTGATTTCAGCATGACTACAATGCCAAATACAGTGTGTTTCACTGATATTTTGTGGCATTTCAGGTTGTGTGGGTTACAGTGACCCTAATCGCCTGTAGTGACTTTAGGGTGTTACTAGGTATTAGTGACACTTATATCTATCAAAAATGAGTAGTATGCATTTTTCTTTGAAGGAAAGAAGCAAAACTGCACTCAGTATGTCACTGTTTATTATGTGAACTCTGAGGTGTATGTTACACCCCTAGGTGTTACACACAAGATTTTTTGGGTGTTACATGAGATGTGAAATGTAGCATTATTTTTCCTGGGTACCTTAATAGGTATAAAATGGGATTCCGCGAAAAAAATGGACTCAAATTTTATTTTTGAAATCTTCCGCACAGCATTTTTACCCATTTTTGCCATTTGGGGCATATATATACATATAAGTCCCAGTGTATACTGTGATGTATACACCTTTCACAACTCTGTAAGATGTCTCACTTTCACACATGAAATCGAAGTTGATATTTTTCATGGTGTTTCTGTGAAGATATGTGCATGGTCATTATTTGGGGTTTTACAGATTGAAACCCATGACCTAAATATATAGACTTATCAATAGTGACTTGCAGACACTTAAGTGATAATTTGTCAGATGCTGGTTTATTACTTACTTAGGACTGTCAACTCCTTAGATAACCTTCAGCGAGTAGCTTCAGGCGAGACTTACTCCTCGGTTCGGTCGCCTGTCCTTGGCTGTTGATCGCGTTGCCTACCCACGAATGGATCTGCTGGAGGTCTGCTTTTTATCTTTGGATCTATGACAGTACTGCTGGTAGCCCCTGCTCCGCTGGTAGTGCCATCCAGCTACTAAGTAATCAGAGCAATGCTCATAGTAATCTCTATCAGCTATTTGTCAGATATCAAAGTGAATTCTGAATATACTGATTGAGACATGCATCGAAGTGTGATCAATTTTCTGATTCAACTATCAAAATGCATAAGTGGAAGTTGGTGTTGCTCCAGCGATATATGAGAGTGCATGGACAGTGCTCAACAGTGACCAGCTATTTTCATGAGCATTGTATATTGCCTTCGGGTCTGGAGATATCTCCATCCAGCCCTACAGCATGTGGTTTGATCCTGCTCCCATATCTATCGCCATCACTGACATTCCACACGCACATGTGTTTGTGGAATGGTATCTATGCATTATACATAAGATATTGGTATTATACATTGATCATGTACACTTGCTGACTTAGTGTAATGTCAATATATATATCCATAACATGTACTGAGATAAATATTAGTGCAAGTACTATGATAAGTACTGTTATATATAGTTTTATAGTGATGTGCATCTGATGGGATGGTATACACAGTAACTATATATTGTATATGTACTTACTGATTGAGTACACTGACGTAAATTGATATAAGTTAATCATACAGGTTTGTCTGTATACCACTGGACAGCATATCACAAGTATGATGTATATCAATATTTTTAGTATACTGCTGTAATCCTGTACATCTCATCCTGATGAATGATGAGTTGAATGGTAAATTTCACAAGTAGCTCCGATGAGTATCCATTTTGATTAACAGGCGAACAGATGTCCAATCCCAAATCCTTCGTCATGGAACAACTGTGCTAATTCCTGTCTTAACAATCAAGACTGGCATCTTATGCTACTTGGGTTTTGAATATAGCACTGGACTTGCAAGTTCTAGCAATATGTCACAGTAAATAAGTATGTATGACAGTATGCACAACCGCTATCGTGATCAGGCTGTATGCGTGCATGTCAAGCAATAATGCATGGATGTATATATACCAAGCACAGTAGTAGCAAAGTATTTATGCATGTATGCATGTATGCATGTATACTGGATTTATACATGTATATCTCTAGCTTGATCACATGTATATCCCGTGCATACAATCACAGTATGCCATGTGATAGTGATCTGCGATAATAATGATAAGTGTGATAATAATGACCATTCATTCACAATCACAGCATTTATGTGTATGACGATGACGATATCGCACACTCTATCTCTGCACAGCATGTGTGTGTGTGTGTAACGATGATGATGTCGCACACAGTATCTCTGCGCAGCATGTATGTGTATAGTTGGGCCTTATTTTATCATGCGTCGATCTGTCGCTGTATGCGCCCACTTGGTGCGATATGGTACGAACATCGAGATTTTACACACTATGTATGCGCGTGATACGAATTGTATATGTCGCATGTCGATCTGCATGCTGATGCATGCGTCGCACGGTACGAACTATGATCATCGCACATCTGCGTTGTACGGTACGAACTATGATCATCGCACATCTGCGTCGCACGGTATGAATTATGATCATCGCACATCTGCGTTGCACGGTACGAATTATGATCATCGCACATCTGCGTCGCACGGTACGAATTATGATCATCGCACATCTTTATGTATACTGTACGGGTCGCGCGGCACAATTGCGAATGTCGCTGTCGCTGATGATGAGATTATGTGCATATCTGACGCTGTTGATGAGATTATGTGCACTGACGCTCATTTTTCATATACGCGCTTAATTCTCGCTCATCGTACCATAACCTGCGATTTTTGACAGCATACATACATTGTGCGCACACCTCGTCGCAGTATATGTTGAATGCAATTATGTCGCGCCGATTGTTTTATGCACAACTCCGCTGATCGCTGCTGATTGCTGACGATGTATTGAAGCGAAAGCTGTCGCGTATGTGCAGATATTCGACGGTATATGCGAACTCAGTCGCGCTGTATACAAATCAATATGTATATATGTGTCAAGTCTGCTGCACTTGAGTTCTTCTCGTTCTTCGCCTGAGCGGAAGAATACCACTGTCACGGTTCGCTATGCGAACAGTATGTGTGACGATGCTGTTATTGAACGATAAGAGCAAAACGCAATATTGGTGGGTTATGAGTGCAGCAGTCTGTTGACCAGAAGTGCTTGCTTGAGCCCAATGCTCCTCATATACTCCAGTGCTCTCACGCATCTCATGCGTTACCACCATCGGGTTGTGAACCCGAGAGCACTGGGTGAACTTCCCGCATCGGCTGGTCGATATAGCCATTGATGCTGTTCAGTGCATGCTAGAAGCGAAGACGCGTCTTATCAGGACCCTTCGGTTCTTCAAGAACTTGTCTTGCTTCGCCATCTCGATGCCATATACTTGGCCTCTCGATGACAGATGTCACTCACCTTAGGTGGATGTCAGACATTATGACTGTACATGTCATAGTCGACCGTACTGACAATACTCGACGACTGTATGTCATTATGACACATGACATGACATGACATGGTATGACATGTATTACACATATGTCATCGGTCATATCCCTGACAGTGACTGCAACACCTAGTGGCAGCAGCGGCTCAATCAGTCAGAGAACAAGATACCCCAAGCATTACCCACGCCGCTGGGGTGTGGGCGGATGATGTCCATGTAGTCGGAGATCATGCTGATGATTTGCTGCACCTTGTCCTTGAAGCCAGCCAGGGGCTTCGTGAAGATGTCAGCCAGATTCCGTGTTGTATTGATGTAGATCGGGGACAAGAACCCAGCCCGAACCCGGCCCCGCACACAGTGAAAACGGACCACTACGTGCTTGACCTTAGGCGAGAGCATGACATTCCCGATGATAGAGGAGCAGGCCGTGTTGTCAATCATGACACACGCCGGCAGCTCCACCCTGGGAATGAAGGGTGCTGTGCCCTTGTACATACGGGACTGAGTAGCATGGAAATGCACCGGCCCCTGATCATATCCAGTACAATCTGTGGGCACAGAGTCGGCATGCGGTAGGGCATGCAGCCGGCTCTCCGCAGACGGTATAGGTAGGGTGTCACGAGGAAGCAGAGGGGGAGGCATGTTGACCGACCCCCAGGGCGTGGTCCTCGAAGAACCGAGCCGCCCGCTGCATCCAGTCTGAGTCTGATGCCGGGTATGAGGTGGCGGTGGCACAAGCCGATACAGGCTCCTGCTGCGCTATTCTGACAGACCCGAACATCTCCACCAGCATGTGGAGCACGGACATAGCCCGCTGCCCAACCACCGAAGTTGCAACATACTCAGATCCAGTAGAAGACATCTCAGCATCGGTATGGCGGGTACACAACCAGTGTAAAAGGAGTCCGTTCACAAAGATGACACCTCCGGTGTAAGACAAATAGTCGTTGACCCGGTCACGGGCATGGTCAGCATCAGAGTACACCTGCACCGTGAGCACCGACAGAGGCACCCGAATGTGCTCATAAATGATGCGGTAGTGTTGTGTGTGGTGAAGATACTGTGCCACCCTCTGCAGTGCCGCCCTGGAGGAGTGCTCTGAAGGACAGGAACTGAACTGAGCCAGATAGATGACCGAGTAGTAAATATCAGGACGGGTACACCGTGCAATCCAGCGCAATGAGCCAAGCCGAGACAGGTAGGGAGTAACAAGGGCTGTGTCTGGGTGCTCAGGCTTCTGAATAATCAGGTTCACGTCCATCGGAGAGTTATAGGTTTTCTGTGGGAGCTTGAATTTGGTGACGAGCTCCTTGATCTGCCTGGACTGAGACAGGTAAACCCCCCGAGTGTCACAATCCACCGTAAGCTGGAGAACTGAGGGCATTTGCCCAACCAAGTTCTTAAGGCAAAACTGAAATACTGCCAGAACATTAGCCGGAAGTCGGGGTCACAGACCAGTCCAAAGTCATCCACATAGTAAGACAGCAAGAAACCAATGCTGCTGTCTTCAAAAATTCGCCGCAGGCCCCGTTTTCTGGATTTCATAGGTCCCGTATGGGTCCGGGCGGTCCGCACCCAAACAGTCATAGGTCCGCCATAGGTCCGCGCGGTCTGTGTAATTTGCACGATGTCTTGACATGTATGTGGGTTATCTAGGTTGACAAATACACCTACCATTTCGCCTAATCAAGTGCTCCATCTAGTACATCCCTTCGAGTTCGAATCACTCGCATCATCAAAGGCATATCAATGCACGTATATTGTGCATGCATGACTTGATATTTGACTCCCACGAGTCGATTGCGTAGCGTTGCGGTATACCACACACACATATCAAAGCAAAGTACGATACATCTAAAAGTTGACAAGAAAATAATACTAACATGTTTCAAAATCTTTATAAAACACAATCCAACCTATTCAAAACTCACCATGCACATATGCCTGACTTATTTATCCGTCTAAGGCTTCTCTTTCCGGACAATAAAGACCCAGGTCTAGTAGAAAATAATGGTTGTTTTGGTGTCAGCACACCTCCAATTACTCGGACCCAATGTTGACGGTCTCCCATTTTTGTGCGCCGCAGGCGAATTTTCACTCAATCTTAACCGACTTTCGCCAGAATTTTGCATATTTTCACATATATCCGGGTTGGTGGAGCATTTCTTCTATGCATCGTTGGATCTACGGCCCAGATTACTCGCCGTGCGCCGAATTTTTACCTCCAGCATTGATGCTGACGTTTTTAGGCATTATTTTCTACTAGGGACCCAGTGTGTCATTATCCACAACGTAATTTGCCAAATCTAAAGAGTGCGTCGTTCATAAATCAGCATATCGTGGGAATAGTAAAATGCATGCCAGCCTTTCAACTTTCCTATTCGATATAATTTCAATAAGTCCGCCGTAGGCCCGGATCACATCGCACCATTGTTTTCTTGACCCGTCCCCGATAAATACATCTGGACAACAAAACCCTCCTAAATCCATAGGCCCACCATAGGTCCAGAGCTTTCCAACGGTAGTGTGACCATACTAGAATGGTTAGGTCCATAGGTCCGGAGGGAAATTGCTCGTAGGTCCGCGATAGGCCCGAGGTCAATTTTTGGGACGCCCTTAGGTCCGGGGCCGGCCCCCAGCGCCTTGACAGCAACACTGCAAGAAACACCACAAAAGTGGATGTAACTATGAAGTAGAAGCACGGGTTACGTGTGGACTGGGTGAGGTGCCGCCCTTGATAGGTGAAGCCGACGAGGAACTTGTGTGCCAGCTTCTGCCAGGAGGCACCAAATGTCCGCAGGCCATACAAGGCATATAGCAGCTTGGCATATATGTACCTGCCCTGGTAGAGATAGCCAGTCGGGAACCGAATATAGACTGGCACCTCCAGCATGGCATGAATGAAAGCTTGGCTGACGTCATAGTGATATACCATAACACCCATAGATGCAAATACCACAGAGAGCAGGAAGAGGAGCCGGAAGGTGGGGAGGTCAGCTACCGTGCAAGCGGTATCGTGCGGCAGATATCCCCACTGCCAGGAGCCATCAACTGCAACGCGGGCTTTCTTCACCTGAACTGACGGCCCGTTGTCCTGCGGTTTCCACGGTTTGGTTAAGACCAGTGTTGTGTTAATAGCTACCTCTCCATCTGGGTAACTGTCCACATGCACCATCTTCCCGTCATCCACCAAAGGCTGGATCTCACGGAGAGTGATAACCGCCTCCCACTCAGGCCCGTCCGGGCGGGACATGGCCTGCCTGTATCCACCAGGGCAAGGGAGGTCAGCCGCTGTACGGTCATAGAGAGTCTCCGCCAAAGCCATGGAGATGTGGGAGAACGGAATAGAGCCCGCAGAAGCAGGGGTGCCAATATAAGAAGCCTCTGGCACCACATAGGGCAATAGCCACTCATCCTCTGCTGGGTGTCGGAGAACGGGAGGTGACACGCATTGTGTGTATCCGGGAACACCACCAGAGAGGCACGGACGGAGGTCCATGAAATAGCGACGGGCAAGCTGCACGTCACCGTGGATCTCAGGGCGGAAGAACACACCGTAGGACCGTGCCCTCTGCATGTCTGTGGACACTATGAGAGCAGGGTGCAATGGACCACCTCGGACCTCCTGAGCCTTGACCTGAGTCCACAAGGGATAATGTTCATTGATGCAGTCCACAGTCCTGCGGCGGTCCAGCCACTGAACCAGGTCATGCCACATAGAACTGGTGGGGTCTGCCATAGCATACTGCTGAGCTACTGCTGAGCTGAAGTCATATCACCAGACTGCTGAACAAGCGGTACCGTAGCATAAGTCTCGCCGTCCTGACTGTGATAATAGACACTGGCCGAGTGCAGTGACACCACCATATCGGTGGTATAGTCCTGCCAGGGCTGCGGACTCTGCTGCTCAACCGCTGGGGCCGGCTCAAGGGCAACCGTGGGGTCAGGGAAAGTGGACATCACCTGGCCGAACTCTGTGTATTTCCTGATGAAGAGGGGCGCACCGACTTGCACCACCTTATTCTTCTCAAGGTCTAGGACCAGGTATGCTGAGGACGTGAGGTCTATGCACACAAACCGCCCATGCCAGGCACGGGGGGTCCGCTTCTTGGACACCCCCGGGTGCCGCGCCCGCATGTGCTGGTCATCCATACTGACATAGCAATAAGTGCCAAATATCTCAACCCGGGAATAAGTGAAGTGGTGTCCCAGGAGGTGATAATGTGGTACCACCGCACTCTGCCCATGAGGCATGATGTCCCAGAGCAGCCGAGAATGAGCATCGGCAAGGGGCCAATAGGTATAGTCCATACCAGCATACCAGGATACAGTAAGAGTCAACCAATAAGAAAACAGAGATTTCGGGGTCAGCCCCCTCCCCCCCAGCTTCGGTACCTAAGAGAGCCGACGAAATAAGAGAAAACCGCTTATTTTGCCAGCTAGCTTTTCTCATTCTTAAGAGTGAAAAATCAGTTTTCTCGTATTGGATTCGCAGCACATCCTCACTTCGAAAAAACCGCCCACTACCGTGATGGACGACGCGACACGTTCACAATTGCGGTAAGTTATTAGTGATGTTAGGGAAGGTCTACTCGCACAAGATGACTTTTCTAACATCAAAGCCGTACTTATTTTGCTATATTTTAAGAAAATGTCCTGGGGTCTAGCCAGCCTCCATATTTCTTATTTTTGCCAATCTCTTAACTTTTAAAACCAGCCAGCTTTTCTCCTAAACTTGTGACCCCCCCCCACCCAAAAAGCTGGCTGGTTTCTTAACGTAGCTTTCTCTTATTGGTTGACTCTTACTGTAGCACGGGAGATACGGGAGATCTTACCGATCACATACTCGGCCATAAAGTTCTGCGAGTGAAGTGTCGGGGAGGTGGTGCGGTGCTGAATGTTGTGCCGCTTGTAGATTTGCAGAGCTGCGGGGTCACACAACTCCGGAGCACAGTCAGAGCGGAGCACCAGACCAGACACCGAGAAGCCCATCTCCCGTACCTCAGCAAGGAACTGAACAAGGACAAAGGAATATGCGGACCTCTCAGCTGAGAAGTAAACCGGAGTGTAGCGCACCGTAAACTCCACAAAGGTCCAACGGTACCGGCTGCCATCAAATCCGATGGGCTCAATATGACCAATGGTGTCAACAACCCAGGTGGTGCCTGGCTGAAGGTTATAAAGGTACTGTACCGGTCCGATCAGTATTCATGCGGGCACACACAGCACAACAACCCTCAACACAGGTGCGGTGAGCCAACAGCTGAGCCTTGGTGGCGGTAGTGCCAGGCCTGGCCAGAGTAATGCCCAGGTCCATCAGCTGTGCCAGCCGAATACCAGAGCCATGCGCATAGACCGCATGGCACCACCTCTCAGGGGTAAACCGCATAGAAGAGTGCCGGTCCCAATACGATATCACTATAGGGAAAGGAGTGCCAGCTATGAACACACGGTCACAACCACCCTCTGGGCAGCCGACCGCAGGGGCCTGCCGGCATATGTGTGCGCTCTGCGGTAGCTGAACAGCTGCTTTGTCCTAGTAGGGTACACATGCAATATCTCCCAGTGCACAAGGTGCTCTGCCAGTGCCCGAAGATAAGTCTGGGGCATGAGGACAAGGAATACCGTGTGAAGGGGGTCGGTGGCAAAGTCCTGATTGGCCTTTCTGATAAGTCTCTCACAGGTGGCCCTGTCAAAGGGCGGGTTGCCGTAGAAGTACCCGCCAGCCCGGATATGGTCCCAGCAAGAGTCAGACAGTGAATACCTGACTGGGCAGCCGTGGTTGTTGCCTTGTCCAGGCGGAAGGTCATCACCGAATAGGGACACATCGAAGTTGGGCTCTCCAGTTTTATCAAGGGCCGCTAGGGACCCTTTGAGGAATGCCCACTGTGCATACTCAGACCGTGCCCACATCCAGCAGTCACATATCTCACCAGTGCGCACATCGGACACAGTCCCCGCCAGGGCACTAGCCGTGCTCGGCGGCACCTCATCCCACAGGTAGTCAATGGCACTGTCCAGTATAGTGTATACACGGCCAGTAGGCAGGTGGGTGTAGGTGCGGGCGAGGAGATAAGGGGAGCCGAAGCCCAGGGCCAGCATGACCCTGACGGACAGCAAGGTCCGGGCACCCTTCTTGTAATGGGCCCCGGGGATGACGAAGTGATCGATTGAGCCGTCCTGGACACAAACACCGAACAGGTGAAAGGTCACTGTAGCATCCGTCCGATGGGAGCCCGAAGTCCCTACAAATTATTGGCCTGTCCGCACGCGTGGAACACCGTCCGTCCGACGTGTGGATGGCATGCGGACGCCGTATGGACGCTTTTTTTGCTAAATCCACACGTGTGAAATTGTCTAATTTGTAAAAGTGATGTTCATGCGGTGTCCATACGATAAATCCACACGTCGTCCATACGTGCGCTTCCGTGTGGACGACGTATGCTAGTTTACCTGATTTTATTACGCGTGTGGACGCTCCGTACACTGCCCGACCGTATGGATAGGTGCCGTCCATACGTATGAACCACTGGAAATTGTTGTCCACACGTGCGGACAGCGAGAATGCCGCTTCTACCCCTCCTCAGCCATATGGACACCATGGGGACGTGTCCCTGGACCGTACCGACGCGTACGGACGACGTGTGGACGGGCGTATGGACAGTGTGAGGCCCGTGCCGTGCCACTCGTTTGCGCTTGTCCGCACGTGTGGACAGCCATTGCACCCGGGCCTGGGTGTACCCGAGCACTGCTTGCCCCCTCCTCAGCCATGTGGACACCATGTGGACGTGTCCCTGGACATACTGATGCGTACGGACGACGTGTGGACGGGCGTATGGACAGTGTGAGGCCCGTGCCGTGCCACTATTGTGCGCTTGTCCGCACGTGTGGACAGCCATTGCACCCGGGCCTAAGTCGGTGTACCCGAGCATTTCCTGCCCCTTCATCAGCCACATGGACACCATGGGGGCGTGTCCCTGGGCCGTACCGACGCGTACGGACGACGTGTGGACGGGCGTATGGGCAGTGTGAGGCCCGTGCCGTGCCACTATTGTGCGCTTATCCGCACGTGTCACTATTACAGGTATTATCTTAAGTTTTCTTAACTTTTTCTTAAGTTTTCTTATCTTTTCTTAACTTTTTGCGTATAAACCCCCACAAGCCTCCATACGTATAATTTTAAGCGTTGCAATTAGCTATTGGCCGATGGAGTTATACATTGGTATGTCTACCTTCTTTGGCTCAGTGAGGGGGGGCTGGTGTTTTTGGGGGTCTTGGCTTGTTTCCAGTGCCCCCTGTTGCGTGTCTTCGAATTTTTTCCATTGTGTGGTGGGTTCATCACATATCTCCTCCTCCTCCTCATCTGAGTGGGTTTCCATAGTTCCCTGTTCTCCTAGTGTTTGCTCATTGCGGCTTGCCGGGTTCGTAGGGGTCAGTCTGTGGAGCCATCTCCACAGTCCTTGTTGTTTCGTGGCTTCCCTGCCACTTCTTTCTTGGGTTCGTGGTGCTTGTGACTTGGCTTGCGGGTTTGTGTCTGGGCTACTTTTGTGCCTCCAGGTTTCCATTGCGTGTTGACCATCTCCCGGCAGTTGTCTTGGTCCTTCCGCGGCAGTTATCCTCTCCTTTACCGATTGCTGTATCGACTTTCTGTAGGCATCGACCGCTGCCCTGTTGGTGGTTCCCCATTTGCTGACTGCCTCATTGAAGTGAGTAGGCCAGTGTCCCTCCGGGCATGTCTTCTGGAAGTGCATCCATGCTTTGGTGGCCATCAAGACCCACACCCCACAACTGTAATGGTCTTGTGCACTTTGGTTGCCTACGTTCATCAGTTCCACAGTTACCTGCCTGTTTAGTTTCCCGGTGAGATGTTCCGCCCAGTTGGTCATTTCTGTTGTCAACCTTCTGGTGTTACGCAGTGTCGCGTTGGTTTTGCCGTTCAAGGAGTCGTAAATCCAGAGTTTAAGTTTGTCGTTTGCCTTGTCTGGTCCCGCCAGCACCACCCTCCAGTGCTTGCCATCGCATACCGGTATGCAGAAGCTCCGGAGGTTCTCGAGTAGCTCCAATGCCTTCGTGGTGTGCGGCTCTTTGTTGTTCCCTGGTTTCAGTGCTTCCCTCATTGAGGCCACCACCAGAGGGGGCATTGGGTTATTCTCATATAGTGAGTGGGCATGTTGCATTTGGAACATGTTCAGCCGGCCCTTCCTTTCGAACAGTCCTCTTGTGGTGGTGTTGTGTGGGTGTATTCCCGTGTGGTCCTGGCTTCCCCCACCTGTCATGCCCTTCTTGCGGCGGCTGTCTCGCTGCTTCATTCTTTGCTCAACCCCCCGCCTCAGCTGTTTGCCCTTGGTTGGGGCGCCCTCTGGTATTGCAGTTACCGCATATTTGGGGTTCCTTGTTCTAATGAACATGGGTTTACCATTTCGGTAAATTATCCTGAGCAGCTTGTAGCCATGGGGTGGTTGTGTCCATCGTTTCGCCGCATTCCTTATCGCGGTTAGTTTTCTCCTAGTCCTGCGGCTGCATGTTGTGTCGTGGTGTTTTGTGCCCCCTGTTCCCCCTGTTCGCTCGGGTGTTATCCCTCTCAGCATGAGTGTGGTTGTCAGCGTAATGAGTATCGGGGTCATGGCTATCGCAGCATTTTGCAGCGTCGTGGTAACATCGCGTCGTGAACCTCCAGTGCAGCGTGTTTCCGTTTGCATCTGTGCTGGGTTTGTGGTTACAGCGTTACATTCCCCTAAGTCCGCTACTGTAACTCCCCTAATATTTTTTCCGGGGCGCTTTTTGTATTCGGTGCATTGACCCATTATTGTGTGAGAGTTTGGCGGTGTTCCGGTGTGTTTTGCAATTTTTTCAAATTTAACGTAGAGTATTTTCAGGAATTCGTTTGTGGTCGAAAGTTTGTGTTTCCCCATGTTTCGTGTATGTCGCTCCCACGCCTTCCTGAACCTTCCCCTAAGGTTTCCCATCGCTCTTGTTAGAATACTGGGCTCTGCATCACATTTTGCATCTTTTGCTGTTAGGGTTCCGTTAGGGTTCGCTGCGACGTGGTGGTTGTGTCGTTGCGGTTGGGTGGGTGGTATCATTGCTGTCAGTTGGTAGGGGTGTTTATCTTGGGCTGTTGCTGTTTGGTCAGGGGCACAATTGTGTTTATTGTTTGCTGGGTTTATGGTTACAGCGTTACACCACCTTAAATCACACATTGTAACACCCCTAATGCTCCCGTTGAAGCGGGCCCCGTTTTCTATGTGTATACTAGTAGTTGTGCAGCAGTTTCGGGGCGTTCGGCCGTGTTTTCCGAAAAGGCATGTTTTTACGTAGAGCATTTTTAGGAATTCGCTTGTGGTCGAATGTTGGCAGTTTGTCCCAACATTTTGTGTGTGGTACTCTTTTGTCCCTCTGAGCCATTCCCCAAAGTTTTTTTGCCTTCCCTATCATTATACAGGCCTGTGTGAGGTCATTTGCATTCATATTCGGTAGGGTTTCGGTAGGGTTCGCCTGTATATTGCAATGGTGCAATGTTAATTCACTGTGTGAGAGTGTGCTTTTGTTATCACTTGCAATGTACAGCATGCGTCTTTGCAGAGGTGTGCAATTGCAGCTGGGCTTTACCATAGTCATCGGCAGGCACCGGTTGCTATCAGAGTTAGCAAGTTGGGTAAGGCATGTGTGTATCGTACTGGGGAAGCTTAGTGTGCCCCTGC
Organism: Cymbomonas tetramitiformis; assembly: GCA_001247695.2. NCBI lineage: Eukaryota > Viridiplantae > Chlorophyta > Pyramimonadophyceae > Pyramimonadales > Pyramimonadaceae > Cymbomonas > Cymbomonas tetramitiformis. The sequence continues at coordinate 57,951 of LGRX02035087.1, read as the reverse complement.
TGCAGTTGCATGCTTCCAGCATGTCTAGGTGCAAGTTGTTCCTTGCTTTTCGGTCGCTTTCTTCCGTTAATTTATTATAGTTGCTATGGTATCGTGGGGGTGTTTCATCTGGTGCTACTATCTTGTTATGTGTTTTAAGGTGGGCGGGGTGCGCCATACAGGGGTTCATTGAGTTCGGGCCCGAGCTCAGTTTCCATGCTGGGTGGCTATGCTGTGCTGCATGAGTTCGTGCCGTAGGTCTCTTGGGAAGTGCATGGGTATGGCAGGGCATCATATGAGTGGTGTGGCTCATTATTAATATTACAGTTTCTAAGTTGTCTAGGCAAGGATTGCAACTTTCTATATCTCCTGTGTTTCTTGCGACAGCCTGGCTTGCAGACAGAGTCTCCACCTCCTCCAGGGTCTCGGTGGTGTGCCTTCCTCCTGTTCGATGGCACCCCCCGTCCCTGTTTGGTGTTCGGGTATCTCGTGATGCAGTGATTGCCGGTTCAGACAGAGGCTTGGGTTTCGTTGTGAGCACCTTATGCAGAGGGTCTGGGCTCTTGCTTGCCCTTATGGGCTGCTTTCGCTGCTCATGGATCTCTGTTGTAGCAGGCCCCCCCTTGCACAGTGAGTATGCTTCTCTCCGATCGTGTGTTGGGAGTGCAGGGACGGGTGTGGTCAGTGTTACCTTCGCAGATTGACGAGTAGTCCTCCTTGTGGTCAGCTGTCCAGAGGCCGGGACCCCTGTGGGTATGTCCGCCGGGGTCCCTTGTCCCCTGGTCCTCTTGGCCGGGGGCTCTGCCAGCTTGGGCTGCTTTCTTGGTATCTTTGTGATGACTTTCTTCTTCACACCCAGACCCGTGTTCCTGTCAGATTGGCCCTCCTTGGGCTGTGGGCGCCCCCTGTAGGGGATTCCACCGTAGGGCGTGTCCCCACGATCTGCCGCACGGTCTGCCATGAACTGGTCGTACTTGGCCTTCCGGACTTCAGGTGGATCCGTGGCCACGTACTGGAGCTTCTCACGCAGCGTGGGCTGAGTGCTGCCCTCCTCCTTGGAGGATGTGTCAGCGCTCTTCGCTGCCCACCTCTTCTGACCCCCTTCCGAGCTGGCTTCCTGCCTGTCCTCTGCAGGGGCCTTGGTGAGGCGGTTTGTGAGGCTTACCAGCGTGTCAACCATAGCTTGTCCAGTGCCTTTGTAGGTGGTGTGGAAGTCCCTTATGCCCGTGGTGATGTCGGTGTGCCTCTCAGCCGCCGTGGCCTCGATGGCCTCGGTGCGCGCAGCTGCTGCTGCTGCTTTCTGGTTAAGGAGCTCCAACTCGTGCCCGATGTTGGACAGCAGGCTCTTCGTCTCAGGAGTCGTTGACGATGTCGGGGGGGCGTGAGTGGTTGCCTGCTGTACTTTCTTCAGGCACTCCTCCGTTGTCTTCTGCATATTGAATATTGCAGCCTCACTGGTCGCCCTCAGTGTTCTCTCGTCAGTAGAGCCTTCCTGGTGCTGGTGTCGGAGGGGCGCCGCCTGCTTGTTCCTGGACTTTGAGCCCATGAGGCTCCAGCGCCCAACCTCCACCTTCACCGGGATGAAGACCTTCTCGCCAGTGTCCTTGTCGTCGTTAAGGTGGACGTCCACCGTGATGGAGCTGCCAGCTGAAACCAGTAGGTCGTACGCTGACTCCGTGAGGATTGCATAAAAGTTTACGGTGTCGTTGCTGTTTCGCTTCCATTGCAGAAGCGAGTCCACCGTGCTGTCCGAGGGTGCCCACCTCGGTGTCCCGAGATGTTTCTCGAACACGAGGTAGGCGTCCTCGCCGTACGGTGGCTGCTTGTGCCGGAGTGCCAGCTCGGAGAGTGTCTTGGTGATGGCACCTACTATCCTTGCACGGTGCCCCACGAACAGTTGTTGGCTGTAGTCGATCACAGCTATCTCTCGCAGGCTCAGAGCCTGCTTGTCCGCCGCCGATGGCAGCAGTCCCTTTCTTGTGGGGAAGCCGAAGTCGAGGCTTTTGTCCCTGATGAGAAGTTCAGCCAGGTTCTGGTCGTGTGAGACCAGGAACAACACCTCCCGGATGTTGTTGTCGGCAGGCGTCTCGTCCCTTGCCCCCTTTCTGATGCGGGAGATGGCCGCGCTGCCGTCCCACCCCCGTTGGGTGACCAAGTTGCCTAGGATGACAGCAGCTTGCACCACCGTCACTCCCCTCAGTTGGGGAGATGACACCTGGACTGTTCTCGAGCGCAGTGTCCCCGTCGGCTGTCTGTATGGAGACCACACATACACCCTCGGGATGACACGTTGTGGCTCGATATCGACCCAAGGGTCGTCCACAACGGTCATGGGGACCAGAAAGTTGGTGTTGAAGAGGACAAAGAGTGCCATGGGCCTCTTCTTGAAGGCAAGGTCTATCTGCACGACTTTGCCTTCACGGTCGGTCCAGAGCTGTGTATGCTCGATGTTGAATATCTTGTCGTCTTCCCCAAGTTCCAGCGCGCGTCTGATGACGTCGGCTAAGTACCTCAGGTAGAGGAGGGTGTACCTCTGCGTCTCCCTGAGGTCGGTGATTTTTATTTGAGGGGAACCTTGCAGGGGGAGTCCGTACTTGTTGGTCTCTTCTGGCTGTAGGTCACAGCCAGTGATTGGCCGAACGTGGCGGAGGATTTGGTGCTCCCCCTTCTTCCCGCTCTCCTCGGTGTCGGTGGCCGCCTCTGGGAGCCCGAGTTTGCAGAACTCCTCCGGCCTGCCCTCTGCGTGCGGGAGGTCCCTCGTGTCTTCCCACCAGGAGGTCACGATGTTTTCGATTTCTTCCTCTCGGTTGGTGCCCAGGGCTACCTTTGTGGGTAGCCTGGACACCTCGTCGATTGCCTTGGCAACCGACGGGATTTTGCCCCCCGTGGGGGACGCAGCATGCTTGTTGTAAGCATAAGGCTGCAGCAGCGCGTTGGCTACTATTCTTGTCGGGACTCGTCCCTTATCCGTCCCCGTGGGGCCCTCAGCCCGTGGGCCGGTGGGGCTCGTGGCACCCGATTTTACTTTTTGTTTGTTTCGTTTTTTGTCTGGCTTGAAAGTTTTCACTTCAGCCGTGCCCCACCTGAACTGCTTTCGCAGTGCAGGCTCCTCGTAAGGACTGGGGGGCCCGGAGAGATCAACTACCCCTGGGGGTGTCAGCGTCGCCGTGGCGTCCCCGGGTGTATTCAGTTCAGTGGGGGTTGAGAATTCTTCCTGTGAGAGCTCAGATGTCTCGCCCATGGGCGAGTCCTGCTCGCCAAGGACAGGCATACTCACGATTTCTGGCAGCCTTGATCGTTTGGCTGGAAGTTTGGCACCTTCTGATTCTTGCTTGCGACTCCCTTCTGTCCTCGATTTTGTCTTTGGACGGAGTGCTTTGAGGAGCTGCGCGTTGAGCATGCTGTCGGATTTTCCGGGGAGGGGTTTTAGAGTGTGTCGGCGTGCGCTGTTGAGGGTTTCGTTGACGCCCTGGGTGCCGTTTTTGCCCTGCGCTTTCGAAAAACCGTTAATTAGGTGCTGAAGACGGGCATCAAAGCAACAGGGCGGGAGTGGGTGGGCCAAATCTTCATGTGGCCGTTGTGTCTCCTGTCTTGTTGTAGTTGGCACTGTCCATGTCTGCGTGCCGTTAAGTCCTGCGAGCACAGTTAGTAAAATCTGTACATATTTGAATTTTATTTTTGGGTCCGCGGCTCGGACTAGGTGGCACGCTCAGGCGGCTTCGCGAGAAGTGATAGATGCGTCTAATATGCGTGCTAATACCAAGGGGTCAAGCGAAAAAACACCTCAAATCCTTACGGTGGGTTACCCAATTATTGCATCTTTGGGTAGATTTTGAACAAGCCCATCACATTCGGAATGTACCTATCACAATATTTTCATGAACTATGGCCCATAACAAATGTTTCTTATACTTGGCGCCATTCGATATATCGAATATATCACTCTGTACAAGTAACTTAAGAAAAAAAAACAAAAAAAAAAACATTTGCAATTTCAATATTTTTCCATACTCAAGGGCAAGATATTTTGTCTATACGGGGATATATATGCATGTTCCTCGCGAAGTATTGACTCAAGGTGGTAAAAATATATCAAACTTCACGAAATACACCCATGCGCACATTGGCATCGTGGATGAAACGTAGAAATCGGGCCACGTTTGTGTGCATTTGGGATCACGGCACCGAACGTGCCATCGGAGGTATATTGGGATGGATACCGCGGATATATCCGATCACAAGTACATGTCATTCGGCTTTGTCCAGCTAAACATGAATGTCTAGTTGTGAAATCACATATGATCGACCATATTTGAGACCATTCGATGTGCATTATGGTAACAAACTACGCTATGGTTAACCCACCGTAAGGCGTTCTTACGGTGGGTTACCCCACCGCGAGCCCAATAGACAATAAGGTGAGGCGTGTGACCCCCAAGCACCCCTTAGATCACTGCCCACGGCACAGCTGTCACGGTCAGTGACTGTGGGCCGTGTTGGGGGGCATACGGTGAGACGTGTGACCCCCAAGCACCCCTACTAAGATCACTACCCATGGCACAGGTGTCACGGGCGGTGATTTGGGCCGTGGGGGCATAAGGTGAGGCGTATGGCCCCCAAGCACCCCTCGGATCGGCGCCCACAGCTTGGTTGTCACCAATAGTGATCCGGTGGGCCGTATGGGGGGAGCATAAGGTGGGCGTGTGACCCCCAAGCACCCCTCGAATCCTTTGCCATGACACTTTATCACTTGGCGGTGATTGTGGGTCGTGTGGGGAGCATAAGGTGAGGCGTGCGACCCCCAAGCACCCCTCAGATCACTGCCCACGACAAAGCTGTCACGGTCAGTGATTATGGGCCGTGTCGGGGGGGCATACGGTGAGGCGTGTGACCCCCAAGCACCCCTCCTCAAATCACTGCCCATGACATAGGTGTCACGGGCAGTGACCGTGGGCCGTGTTGGGGGGCCTACGGTGAGGCGTGTATCCCCCAAGCACCCCTACTAAGAACACTGCCCATGACATAGTTGTCACAGGCAGTGATTGTGGACCGTGATGAGAGGTGACACGAACGGCTGTGGGCGCGTGCGTCTTGTAGGCGCCGCGTCGTTACAGGGCGTGGCATCCCCTTAGGTTATACCCCTTGCTCTCAGGGTCGCGAGGATGGGGGGGGAGAGAAATCTCAGAAGGGCTCCAGTCACTCACACTCACAGAGTCACAAGAGTCACAGTCGACTCGATAGCAGAAAATCAGATGCTTGATACCGCTCGGCTGTGACCCTTAACCCTACCGAAAGATATCAACGATTTGCAAAGATTTGCGCCATATCGCATCGTCAGATTCTTCCCGATATAATCTAACGATCAGCAGGGATCTGTTTTGCCTATAAAACTTTTTCAAAACTTTTGTATATTTCGGTGACGTTATGTGACGTTATCGTTATGTTACGTTTGTCCTACTCTGGCTGAGACCACGAGCCTCCGGACGCGATTTTTTTTTCTTCACTTTTTTAAGGTTTTTTATTTTATTTTTCTATATTACACCGGAGGCTCTGGTACTTTTCGCGTGAGGCCAAAAAAAAGGTTCTCCGAATGCTTCAAAAACTTCACAGTTCCGAGAATGTGGTTAGACAAGCAGAAGTTCTGCTTGGAGCAGGGTCAAAAAGTCATCAGGCTCTTCACAAACACTGGAAACAGGATTTTTACAGTAAACTCTGGCAGACAGCAAAACTGTAAATCTTACAAAGTGCATAACTTTTCAATGAATGCTCTATTTTCGATCATCTAACCATCATTCCAAACTAGATTTTCACCCCCATGTCGAGTATGCACGTGGTTACCTTAAATTTCATCTCTAGGCATATGAAGTATCTCGCCTCCCGGTCCCTAGTGGAGTCAAACACTCCCACTTTCGGAATCAACCGCGATGTTGCGCTAATATGTTGACACGTATATCGATTTCACCCGACATGTCGATATATAAAATCATATAGATATTGATAATGTTCACTTCAACGAGTTACATACTTTTTCTAGCCTTCTGACTTCGGCTACGCGCCGTGGTCGGTACTACCGGCTCTGTCTTTCTCCTTTTCTTTGAAGTCGTATGTTCCCTTACCCTGCAAATGTCGCACTTGCTATTGCAATTCGCCTTTCCGATGTTCACATCTCCAAAATACATTGCTATCTTCTTGTGGCGGCACATCTTTTTCTCGTCACAATATTCCTTCATGATTTTCAAGCGTTCATGGCCCACATCCTGTGTTTGTGCGTTAGTAAGGGACGCAGCAAGCTTATTAAAATCTTGTGCCGAGTATAGCAACAAATATGTGCTATCATTTCCATCTCTACCCGCTCGTCCGATCTCTTGAACGTACCCATCAAGTGAATGCGCCATTGAGTGATGCACAATCCACCGCACATCCGCTTTATCAATTCCCATCCCGAAAGCCGTTGTCGCCACCACTACCTTGGTCGCCCCTTGCATCCACCTCATGTACACTTCGGACCGCTCGAAATCTTGCAGATCCCCATGAAAATATCCAGCTAGAATTTGTTGTGTCATGAGCCAAGTTGCTAATTTCTCACATTGCTCCTTTGTGTTACAGTACACTATACCCGATGTTCCCGTCCCATCTCTTTCATTTTGTTCGATGATGAAACTACGAACTTGTGCCCACGATTCCGATACCGCTGCCTCGCCCTCGTTCACGATGACCATCCCTTCTTTCTTTTCAATGATTGAAATATTCAAGTTCGTTCTCCGACTAGAGCCCATGAACTTGTCAACCTGGTCTAGTCTCAACGTTTTAATGATATCTTTTGTCGTCTTTTTTGAGGCCGTGCCGGTGAACGCACTGAAGGGAACACCTCCATATGCGCCACCCCTACCCCCACGCACCAAAATGCCCGCCACGGGCGGCTCGGTTGTCCAAATCTACTTTTGAAAAATGCTCTTAACTCCCCATGCAGCCCTTCACACAAGCATAGGCCATACTTTGGCTTTTTATTTATTATACAATATATTCAGTTTACTCTATAACTCAAACATTATCATCTTGTTCTCCACCTAGGGTTTTCATGCCTACATAAGATCACACACGTGTCACAAGCAAGCTATAGCACGCGCAAGTGCTTTAGTTTTGTACACGCTAGATAAGGACTAGAGGCACAAATATCACCTTATGTGACGTTTCCACTATTCAAGTTGAAGTTCTAGAAGTTACAAATCTCAATTGTCTCTATTCGCTCCTGTGGTCATAGGACACCCCCAAATCCCTTTAGGCATCTCAAAACAAACCCCCATAGGTATGCATAACTCAAAGTAATATGCATAAGGAACCCTTCGATAAAGTCCGCACCTCCATCGCGGTTTCATGGCTAAAGATTTGGGTGTGTCACACTTCACAAATCTATACCGCAATCGCGCCTGCAAGCATATTGCACCCCAAATACCTTTTAGACATCTCCAAACATCCTCCCATACGTTCGAAAAACGCAAAGTACTGAGCATAACGAACCACTGAAAAAAATCCGCACCTCCATCCCTGTCCCACACTCAAGTTATAGTCGTGTCTAATGCGCCCATTATATACCGCAGTAGCGCCTGCACGCATATTGCACCCCAAATACCTTTCAGACATCTCCAAACATCCCCCCATACGTTCGAAAAACGCAAAGTATTGAGCATAAGGAACCACTGAAAAAAATCCGCACCTCCATCCCTGTCCCACAGCTCAAGTTATACGAGTTCGAGATTCAACAATTCTATATCACCAACGCGCCTGCACGCATATTGCACCCCAAATACCTTTCAGACATCTCCAAACATCCCCCCATACGTTCGAAAAACGCAAAGTACTGAGCATAACGAACCACTGAAAAAAATCCGCACCTCCATCCTTGTCCCACAGCTCAAGTTATACGAGTTCGAGATTCAACAATTCTATATCACCAGGGCTCCTAATCGGTTTCAAACTTGCATATCGATCGATTTCGATATTCAACATTTTCAATCGATAATCGATGATATCGATTCATATCGATTATTGAATTTTATATACAATTCTCCTTATACAATACATAAGACCGCCAATACTAAATTGAATCGATACCGATTTATCGATGAAATGTGCACAAAAATGATATCGATCGATACCGATTTCCCGTTTTTTCCCGATATATCGATATATCGGAATATCGGTTAAACCGATTAGGAGCCTTGTATATCACCAACGCGCCTGCACGCATATTGCACCCCAAATACCTTTCAGGCATCTCCAAACATCCCGCCATACGTTCGAAAAACGCAAAGTACTGAGCATAACGAACCACTGAAAAAAAATCCGCACCTCCATCCCTGTCCCACAGCTCAAGTTATACGAGTTCGAGATTCAACAATTCTATATCACCAACGCGCCTGCACGCATATTGCACCCCAAATACCTTTCAGACATCTCCAAACATCCCCCCATACGTTCGAAAAACTTAAATTATTCAGGTTAAGGAACCGCTGAAAGAAATCCTCACCTCCATTGCTGCCCATCGCTTGATTTCTCAGCGACCCCAACTCGTCGCATCAAGCAGAGTAAGTCGAGCCAGAAAGGAACTTCATGGGGATGTTAAGGAGCACCCTCGAGGTTTCAGTATATCGTGGACCGCTTAATCAACGAACTTTCCTAATAGCTGAATATTATATGCTGCGCGCGGTAACAGTTACATTTTTTTCAGTATACAGTAAGCATACAAAACAGGCGTTTCCGCGGTTCGCGTAGGTTTTCTGGAAGGAAAAGGTAGCGAAATTCAGGCCAAAACACGAAAAGAACCAGAGGTTACGAGCTGCTTTCCATTGTTGTCTGTCGAGAATCGCGCGATCGGCCGCGCAGCGGCCGAAGCTCGTAACCTCTGGCAAGCCAGAGTACAATACGTTTGTCCTGAAACGTCAGCGTCATAACTGGATGTTATGTGTCACAGTGCAACGAGTGGAACGAGAGGTGCTGTGTCACATAACTCTGGTTATGTGACAGGCCGTAGCGGAGGGAATAAGGTTTCGAACCCAGTGTGAGTTCGGCCTCACAAGTTTTTGACTGTTTGAGAAAGGGTTTATTCCCTCCCCCCACCCTCAGGGGTGCTGTGTTTTTGAGCTACACTGATGATTTTGGTGCTTCGTTACTTTTCGAATGTACAGGGTGGAGTGTCAAGCTTTAATGCAGCTTATAGTGTGTTCAATAATAAGATTCGTTTTAGTGTACTGAAAATACCCTTCTCAGATTAGCTCTTGCTGATTTCAAATGTGATTATGGTTTAGCTAGGGTAGATAGGGGGGTCCCATAGTGTAGGCGTGTCACATAACTCTTGAATTATATTTTTCCTCGAAAGAGGTTGGTTATTTTGTCTCGTTTGCATCCAGGAAAACATTGTTCTCGCACTTATCGTTTCAGCCGTTTCCTGATTGTAATACATACTTGAACTTTACGGAATACGAATATCGATATCATGCGGGGGTATGACAACATGTAAGAGATGTATACAATAGGCGGTAGCCTAGCCCTGGCAACGATCATGCACGACAGTCGCTCAGCTATGTCAACGATATTCAAGTAGAAGTTGAAGTTAGCAATGTGCTACGTAAGCAGGAGCCCGCTAAGTAAAGGTAAGGCCAGTCGTTCAACTTCTTTCCTGAGAGTGGTGGTCCGCTTACCTGAAATGGGGAGTTTTTTACACTCGACACAGAACGTGTATGTTTCTGTTACCAGTCATGCTTTCGTACGTTCAGTTTACAAGAAAGTTCTCTGCAGTAAATTTGGACCGAGAAATAGTGTTATGTTAATTTCTGTGCCTGCATGGCAACACTTTTCACTCACGCACGGCAATGACAATGTCCGCCACTTGGGAGGGCCGCATCACGTAAGGCGTCTGCAGGAGCCTCAACGGACAAATATGAAATCTGCCGTTTTTCTGTCCATCCGTAGTCGTATACTTTTGGGGCCGCTTCTTTCTTAAAAAGCGGCGGAGGGGTTTTGGATGCTGAAGCAGCGACTTGGTATATACGGCTGGGTACACCATTCATCACATGCATCGTGCTGCTGGCAGTTCTAGCAGCCCTGCCGTACGCTTCGTGCACAGTATTTAATAATGAACGAAGCATCGAAGGCCTGTTCATCTATCAGGAGTGCTTAGTACGACCATCCAGCTGTATTAATTTGTAAGTGATGAAAACCCTCTGCCAAACCAGCCATATTTCATTCGCTTCTCCCGTTCGAACAAAGCGAGAAATCAAACTTGGGAAAAAATGAGTATGCCTGCAGCTCCCGGGGGGCTCTTTCTTCCCTCTTTTGAAAACGATAGGCATTCCTAGCTGACTAAGCAAACCCGAAACTCTTGCAAATAACCTCGTCTTGCGGGTATGGTGTCATGTTCATAACTTGGGAGGGGTCCTAATCTCGCAGCAAATTAGATCCTGATGTTTACAGCGGCGGGGTTACGGGAACCATCCCGACGAGCTTAGGCACCCTCACGGACACCACTCGCCTGTATGTCCTGCTCTCCCATACGCTTCATGTATTCCTTGCTGAGAAATTCGTGACCCTACACTTGCCATTTGCTTCAGGGGATGCATCTCGTGCCGAGAAAACTCAACCACCTGCACCGTGTCGACGTATCCTGCAGAATGCATGACCCCGAGATATCAAAGTGAGGCTGCTACAAAACTATAGCGGATATGCGGCTATAATTTGCTTCATCATCAGTACACACCGATGGAATCATGGGGTGTAACGTCGAAATGGGGATGTTCATCAGGGACTTTGGCAGAAATCTGTTGAATGGAACCATGCCAACTGAGATAGGGCTTCTCAAAAACCTCCAACACTTGTGAGTTCCCTTATTCCAAAACCTAGAATAGAGCTGCTGTGAGTCCCCCCACTCCAAAATGAGGTCTGTTACTACTATTCTTTGTGTTTGTGCTAAAGTTCTTGTGGTATCCTCAATTTATGGCATATGGTTGTTGACAAGGAGAAATGGATTTTACCTTCTCTTCGTTGGGAAAATCTCTCTGATTCTTTCATTTCAGCCTATCCGCCATGTTCAAGTGCTGGATATTACTCCTAGTGCCGGATAGTGAAATTGCTCATTCTTCAGACCTTAACGAGAGGAAGTTTTCAGTGGTCGACTTCTATGGCAACGGCAGTGAGCTATTTTCTAGTTTGACCAATTGCCATAGGCGCCTTGCCTCCTTTTGGAGAAATCCTGTCGGCGGTGTTTTACCATGTGGTACGGAAAACACTTTGCATCCTAAATAGAGCCCAAACGCTAAAATGGCAGAACCATATCAACCGTACAGTGAATCGGATGGCTAGTTATGGCTGAATTGCAGAAACATTCTTCATGAATATTCATTTATGTGTGTACAAAAAATACTAGTGTATGTATGTGAAGTATTGAATATGCCAGTATACCAAATGCACTTGCGTCAGGACTCACGTAAGATCACATGAGACCGGCAGGGAGGCTTGGGGAAACCATCATCGGGAGGGCATCGAGCCCGCTGGTGGGGGAGGATTCGGAGGCCTTCCTGCTTTGAGGTGGCGCTGAGTAGGACAACGCTATTTTGAGGCTACAGGTAATGTGCAAGCTATTGGTGATGCTGTTTTGGGGGGGGGGGAGGTTTCGCAGGGATCTGTCTGGAAACAGTCTATCCGGCACCATTCCCTCGGAGTTTGGGAGACTTGGCAATCTAAAGAGTTTGTAAGTGTCCAGCTCAAGCACTTTGTTTTATTGGTGCTGACCTCCAAATATGTAAATGAGAACCTTACATTTTAGATGAGCTGTCCGAGTCTTGTTGAGCTTGGTCGGAGCTTCTGTGCCTGCAGTTGCGTGTTTCTCGCCGCGCAGTGAGCTTCTGTGCCTGCAGTTGCGTGTTTCTCGCCGCGCAGTGAGCTTCTGTGCCTGCAGTTGCGTGTTTCTTGCCGCGCTCCTTTTGATAGAAGCGCCGAGCTCAGTCAATACGTTGACCGGCGTTGTGGCCCCATGGCCCTCCACGTGGCCCTCCAGGGATCTGAGCTTCAACTCTCTCAGTGGCGAGTTGCCGGCAGAGCTGGGGAACCTTCGCGTCATGAATGAAACGTCCGCCCCCTCATACGTGCTCTGCCCCGGCCCACTCTGCCTGAAACTGTCGCAACAATTACATCCCTGGTACCATGGAAGCATGGAGTGCGGATGACAGATAGACTACCGACAGTCGCACGTGACAGGGATAAACTTTGTGTTATTGAAGAGTGGGGCTGCTGCAGGCTGCTGCTTCGAACTGAGAATCGCGAGCATCTGATGCCCCAACTGTCTGAATCAGTCCGGGGTCTTCGCGTTCCCAGTTCCTTTGCTGGACGAGATGTCTCAAGGACGGTCAGTTGTTTCAGCCTTCGCTGCGCAGGGAGAGCGCCCCAGAGAGACGGTGTTCAGAAAGCACGACAGGTCGACTCTGATGTGGATGGAGGTGTCGGCCAGCGGCCGGCTCGTCGCAGTTTAGGGCTTTAGGGTTTCCATCGTGTGCCACTCAACCGGTGTTTGCGGGCGCAGGCGGCTGCAAGACAACAACCTCCAGGGCGCCATCCCTGTCGAGTTTGCAGACATACCTACCTTCGATGTACTGTGAGTTCCTGGCAATAAGCATAATAGCGACAACCTCGCAGCAGCGTGTTACATTTTCCATTACGTTGGTGTCAAAGATGCGCGATTTTGCATGCTGGGCCAACTCATAATGTGCCATTTTTGGAAATGGATAATCATTTCAGACAGCGTCACCCATAATTGCAAATTTCACGGATAGTTGAGATGGAGTCTCTGTTTGACCGAAAATAGCTGTAAGTCCTCAGCATAATAATACGGTAGGAATCCTTTTCCTTTCGGCGAACGTGCAAGGGAGAATCTGGAGGAAGGTTCTGCATAGGATGATATCATTTTCTTCACGCCGCCGTTGCGCATGGCCCAAGTCAGACCGCAGGTTGCAGTCATGACGCCCAGGATGCATCCGGAAATTTTTCAAACGACCTTGCGGGAATATCTATATTATGTCAGCTGCCTAATCTGGCAGCTCTTTGATAATGGCAAATATTCCGATACAAGGCGTCCTGCCAAATCCCCGGCAGTTGAGAGGAGACTCAGTCTCCTCCGTGTCTACCTTCGACGTGGATACACGCACATGTCTGCCCAGAAGAACTCTTTTTGGCTCGCCGCTGCTTTGCATCTTGAAATTTCCCCCTGCTTTGGCTAACCGGTCAGGGAGGGTGTAGGGTGCAGTTGTATTTGGAACAACATCGATCTCTGTGGAACATCGATCCTCCCGGAAATTCAAGAAGCGATGGGAGGCTGTGAGGGAGGCACTTCCGGCACACAACTCGGGTCCCCTTGTAACTCGCCTCCCTGCCCGCCGTCCCCACCTCCAGATATTCCGTCTCCACCACCCATGTTACCCCCTCCGTCCCTTATTTCCTCTCCCTCCCCTCCTTCTTGTCCTCAGTCTCCTCCGTGTCTACCTTCCCCACCACTGAGTCCCGAGCCTCCGCTGCCGCCTCGGTCTCCGCCACCTTCCCCCTCCTCACCTCTATCCCCACCTCCGTTCGTTGCTCCTGCACCACCCGATCTTCCCCCAACGGCAGAATCGGGGACCGATGATGCGGAAGATAAGATGCCGCTCATCGCAGGTCAGCTTCCTCTGGTGCCCTCAGCAATTTTGCACGTCTGAAGAATGCTGACGACGCGCCGTGTTGCCATAGGGTCTCCTGGGGAAGTGGAGACCAAGGCCCTAACAGCTCGGGGACCGCCGCAAAAACCCCATGTGCAACCCGAAAAAGTATACTTCCTGAAAGTTGGACGGGCTGAGTCTTGTGCAGGCCTTGTTGGCTTCGGAATCTTATTAATCTGCCTCGTCGGTGCCTTCTTTGCTCTCCGCCACTTCAAAGGTGCAAACCCAATGCTATCACTGGACTGATCCTCTTGTATCTCGATACTACATCACATGGATCATATGTACCGAAGGACAGCCCTCAGATTGTTGCTCCGCCATGGTTATTCTCTTTCAAATGAGCACGTGTCCCTTGCAAGTTTGTGAAACAGCGTTTGTTTCGTAAATATCTGGGAAACTGCTGCGATGGCCCTAAGAAGCGTTGTGGGGTTTCGAGTATCAGTGCTTAACACGCAGATCAAAGGAAGACCGAGCTTACAAGGTGAGACCCATGACAATATGTTGCTGGATGTGTTTCAGGAATGCAAAGCTGGGTACGGGAGGCAGCTAGGTTTGCATTTCCTTTGGGGAACAAAATTGTGTATTCCACATCCTGTTTTGCTTGCGAATCTCACAATCTATTGTACTATCTTACCCTTGCTTTCTCAGAGCCGTAAGACGTTCATCCTAGTGAGCAGATAGGATGGCTACTACACTGTTACAAGGACTCGAATTGTGCAGGAGCTGCACAGTTGGGATGGCCCCTATTATTAGGTATAAACTGCTACATGGCATCGAAGCAGGAGTTTATCATAGTTTTCACATCTCAAAGAAGCTTCGCTTTCTCCACCGTCAGCAGAGTGGGTATAGATTGGGAGGAGCAACCCCAGGAGTAGAAATAACGTTTCAGAAAACAAACACCCCTCCTGCATAAGCCGACTCTCAGATACTGGCAGAGCAAAGTTAGAAACTCGTTTTATTTTTGACTCACTGATTGGGTTTGGCTCTTCACAGGCTTAAATCTGCGCGCTATGAGCACTGACCGCATTTCCAGATTTTTCAGACCCTCGGGCTTTCGCAAGAATTTTGATGAGGTTCAAGACATCGAAATCAAGCCTCGCAATCCAAATATCAAACCACATACAATGCACGAAGATAAAGTAACAGCACTTTTGCCATGAGTTCTGCATTTTGCACCTCATGCCATACCCCAAGATCTAAGCTCAAAAGCTTGCCGCTAGGCTCTTCATGAATACGGAAATTTCATTAGAATAAAGGGTGGTGTATTCATGATTTGATTAGAATACCTGGTGGTTAAATCATAATTTGATTAAAATAAGGGTGGTGAACTCATGATTTGATTAGTCTATAAAGGCGTGTAATCAAGTGATTAGTCATGGTTTTTAAGATCTACACTAGGACAATTAACCTTCAAAGCTTCACAAAACAAAGCGCGGCATTATGCTTGAAATAGAAAGAACGCCTTGGCAAAAACTAAATATACCATAGTGAAAGCAGCTCGTTGTAAGTTTTCATATGTGCTGTCGGATATGCCAGTATCCAGCAGCATAAATATCCACTCTCGTTTGCCCATTTTCAACTACGGAATAACACAATTCTGAAAACAAAAGCAATCTAAAAGCGAAAGTTCGACGGATATGACGGGGGCGAATCGAGATTTCGGGTTTTGGTTGAAATGGACGGCTTAGCCATTGGTGGCGTCCTTTGGGCGCCGCGTTACACACTGAACGTGCCATCCCCTCTATTAGTCTATACCCTTGCCGCGGAGCACAATCCCTTGTCAGTGCGCATCGTGTAACTTGCTGACCTGCTTGGCGGGACTACGGCGGTGCGAGCCGATGCGCCGTACGCTCCGCAGGTGTAACGATGTTCACGGCACGATTGAGTTCCCCGGCTTCCTTGAGAAGTTTATGCCGATCTCCGCTGGTGTATGATCAACGGTCGTAGACTTGATCGCTACGACACCGATGCGTACGTAGACAACGATGAGCCGAGTGTTGCATGCCGACCAGCAGTTGGGTGCGGCGTTCCGCCTCTTGGCAAAACCCCCAGGTCACCCACCTTACACTCTGCATTTTGCTTTGCTTGGCATCTGCAGTGGTCGAGGTGGTTGCATTATCCTTCGGGTGCAGCTGTACCCCAATCATCCGTCACCAACATGGGATATATATGTAGTGTAAGATCCGTGTTATCATCGTTAGCAAATGCTAATAGTTTTCGAGCGCATACCGACACATTGGATACACCCAAGTCATATGCATTGCGTCTTCAGGATATCGGGTGCACATCTGCTCTAAAGCGGATGAGCTCGGAGTAGTTTGTTATATATACATGAATATCAAGTTTGCTATCGGTGGCTCCAAATGGTGGTTAGCATTAGAATCCGGGTTGGCGAAAGAGGAGAGGTACTAGAGAGGTTCCGCAGACCGAATTCGGGTGACGTGGACCTTTTTACGAGACACGTTGGACGTTGGCGTAATTTTGCTCCGAATTCTGGAAAGATTCCTACACGTGAAATGAAAATTAACACGGAGGGCTCCGTTTTTTCTTAACACTGTAAATCGTCCGAATTCGGGAACTCGCTCCCGAATTCGGATGGAAACCCATGAAAATCACGCGTGCGCTTCATACATGTGACGGATTCTGGCTCCCAAAAGATGCTCGTTGGTCTTTGCGTGTGGGGTCTCGCTCTCGTGTGCACATCGGCATGCTGCTGCAGTGCAGTGCAAACTCAAAAGACTGCGGAGAATTGACCCTGCGACTGCGGACTGTTTCACACGAAAAATGGATTTCGCGTTTTTTGCGGGACTGAAAGATTCCCTTGCGTCATTTTGGAATTACGCCAGGACCCAAGAAGTGACTCAACACGAAATCCGACGTGGCACCGTTTTTTGGTCTCGGAAAATGAAATATGCCTTTTTTGCGGAACCTCTCTAATAACAAATATGCAGAAAGAGAGAGAGTGCGAGCGTTGAGTGACAAGAGGTAGATGTCAACCCAGGCAAGGGTTGACAGCTCGCCGACGTGTCATTATGTCATTGTCACATCTAACTTGTCTTCCGTCGATCCCCTACTAACTCAAAGATCGACAGTTCATTAGCTATCCACGAGCGCGGGCACTCCACAACATTGTCAAACCTCGCTCCAATATTGTCCACCCTTGCCCTTTATCGTCGTCCATTTAGTCAAATTACTTTGAACTCTACCGCCGATCCCCAGCCTGTTTTCCGCTTCTCGACTGCACTTGATATGCGGAAGGTATAAATCGTTTGCGCAAGATTAATCTATAATATAAACCAGTATTTTAGGTTTTCCCATCCAAGATACAAATTATACAGTCTTCCCACTACTGCATTTTTACTCAGATTATTTCACTATACAGTCTTCCCACCACTGAATTTATACTCAGATTATTTCACTTTTTCCAACCGCTGATTTCAGATGTGAGTTTCCAATTTCGAATGTTAAGTTTTGAAGGTGATGACCGATTTTGAAAGAGTTGGCATAGCATTGCGCGTCGCGCCATTGGTGTGTATAACGTTTATGTTGCAGCCCATATAGGCGTCTTTGATGACGGTGTCACCAACTTTCATTTATATGTGCGCTTTGGGGCATTGCGGGCTTCGCAATCTAAATATAGACGATTATATTATGACAGGCTGACGACGTTTGACGCCCGCGCCCGCCGAAGGATATGTCACGAAGAGTGTGATATATATATATATATAGTTAATATATATATATATATAGTTAAGATATATATTCACAGCTTCCGGAGACAGTCAGGAACGGGTAAAACGGCTAAGACAATTTGATATTCGATGACAAAACTACTTAGGGTTTTGAGTGTCGGACTGTCGGTCGGAGAGCACGTGCCAAACTGCATGTGGCATTCACAGTGAGGGGTGACGCAGAAAGGGGGGCGACTGTCAGTGACACAAAGTCACCCCCTTCATGAATATGTATCGACAATTTCTGTTGCAGCCCATACATGGGTTTTTGATGATAGGCTTGAAGAATGTTGTCGAATAGCATCTGCATTATTCACTTATGGCTGCTAGCACATTGTATTAGTGTTCATATATACATATCAATTGATTTTTTGAGCTATTAGCATCACCATAACTGGCAGTATTGTGCATTGTATGTACTCTAGAAATTATGGGTTGACAGATTTTTAAGGTCCTAATTTGCATATGATCCGAAATTCCGTGAGTGCATGCTATTGTGAGCCATGACTGCGGAAGTATTATGGCTATCTATGAGGTGGTACATATGAGAGGGCACTATTGGGTATTAAACATGATATGTTTAATTGCTAGATGCATTTGGAAGCCATCTAGTAGGTGTACGCGGCTTCGGGCACTCCGGTCCTTGTGAAAGGACCGGCATTTTTATTTAATTTTCGTCGGTACTACCCCCGCGTTTCATTCCTCTCAAGCACATGCCCATATCGAGTATAGCACCCAAAAGAGGTTCGGAATAAATTCTTGGACACCCAAATATGGTGTCAAAACACTCAAATATCAACTATATCGAAAAAACGCGGCAGATAGCCCCAAATCACTTCGGTCCTTGTGACAGGACCGTGATTTTGGGCAGTAGCCATATATCGATACAATTATCACATATCCGGGATATGGATATACCGCGCCTTGTTTCGTTGTGAAGAGAATTTACTTTTCAGGAGGTCGATGTATAATGAGAAGCTCGGCCACTTCGACCGCGCCAGCGTACCCCCGCGCCAGCGTACCCCCGCGCCAGCGTACCGCGCCAGCGTACCGCGCCAGCGTACCGCGCCAGCGTACCGCGCCCGCGTACCGCGCCCGCGTACCGCGCCAGCGTACCGCGCCCGCGTACCGCGCCCGCGTACCGCGCCCGCATACCGCGCCAGCGTACCGCGCCAGCGTACCGAATGACATTTTGTAGTTCGTACGTTATCCGTACGGCGTCCGTACGGCGTTCGTACGCTCGGCTTAGGTTTCTAGCGTATGGACAACGATGTTCATACGTTCCATGTCACATCTGCGCGCATGCACCGACACTTACGTCAAGGTTGTAAACTCGTCGTACACACGTTAGATTAAGGATGAACGCTATGTGTTGTCCGTGTGGATGCCGCAAGCATTCTAGTCCATACGGTTCCATGAGAGCGGTTGTCCACACGCGTGGAAACGTCAGTTAGCTGTCCATGTGGGTTTCGTACGAATTTTCGTATGAATTGGCACATTTTCGTACGTCTGCATGTCCCATGGACGGTTTGTCCATGTGGTTGGAAATATCAACACATTTTGAACAGTCCGCATGGATGGATAGCAAAAGCACACGGTGAATTACGTGTTTTCGTACGACTTTGTAGTGTTTGTACGTTTTTTTGTTGAAAACTGTCCACACGCGTGGAAACGTCAGTTAGCATTCCATACGCTGTCCATCCGAGTCAGCCTTGACTGTCCGTATGATTCATGTCCCATGGACGGTTTTTTTACACGCATGGACGCAAAAAAAAAGCTGACCTCATGGAAAATAAAAACATAAAAACCGTATGGACAGCGTACGGTTTCCCGTACGGACAGCACATGGAATTGAAATTCGATCGGGAATACCGTATCGAAAAATACGATTAAAAAATCGCGAACGCGTGACACATGCGATGCGATGGGCAGTATTAGTGACACCCCCCGACTGTGTCACCCGTGTCACGTATAGTGAAACAGAGTGACACCTAAAGAGTGACAATTAAAATAAACAGAGTATCCAGTAATCGTCGAAGGATCTTAAATCGATCTGCGATTTCTCCCGTCCGTTGACGATTTCTCCGTTCGGTTGACCTCTTCAAATAAGTTACCGATACACTCAGTAAGGCTCTGAGGCAAAAAGCAATTTTGGAACTGAAGCAACCCCGCCACGGCAGCACACGTATGCCTTTTTGCTGTGCTTTTTTGTTTTTGGCATATTTTATTTGCTTTCATTTATCACAGCGAGCACCCTGTGTTGAGGTGAGCAGTCTCGTGTGAGCGCCATTGCGCGGTGCTCCCAGCTCGATAGCATCCTGAATACTAGCTCGGCGTGAGGGGGTGGATTCCGCGAGTTCCGTTATCAACGGACTAACGCGCGTTGGTTCGAATCCAACCTACTCCGCAGTGACAGTTATCGACTTTTATTGAAGTGCTCTTTTGCTGAATGGGGTTGTTGATATTTTACCGATTCGAATACAATGTATTCCGCAGTGCGTGACTTGTTAATTCCTTATGTGCTCAATGACCGAGTTAGTCCAAAATACACTGTATAGGAAACCGAGGTCGATGTCAACTTTCTCAAATGAAGATTTCCTCGCGGCTAAGGATATAAAGTGGGGCGCGGCACCCTGAAAAACAGGTCTCGGAAAAGGATTTCGACGCTTGGATCAACCGCTACGGGCGTTGACCTTCCTGGGGAAATGGTCAACGCTCAGGCCTGAGGGAAACCCTAGCCTTGGAAATCTGGATGATTTTTGCGCTTGCGTGTCCTGAACATTCTGGGCCTGTGAAAGGATATATTGTATTCTTTGATGCTTTGCGAAGTAGAAACAACTCTTGAAGTCACCCAATGTGCGTTGCATCACGCGTTCCGCGAAGATGAACAAGGCAGGTTGGGTTATTTCAAGTCCCTCGTATCCGGATGGAAAACGCAAACGAATTCACGTTGCGTTGTGAGCGTGAAACCGACACAACACAAGGCATATCACCCAAATATTGCACAGTACTTGCGCAATATTTGGGTGATAGTTATGCGTTCCAAGTTTGGAGACCAAATTCTCGCAATGGCCGCCGGAGCGGCTCAAAAGAATAATTGGTGAAATGCACGATTGAGGTGAGTTGGTACCACGCGGTTACGCATGTCCTCTAGGACTTAAGGGTTTTAGAAGGTGGGGATCACAGTGGTAGCGTCCAAAAGATCGATTTGTATCGATTTCAGCGGGAATGAAAAATGCTGAAATCTGTATAGGCAGCCCTGACCGGGAGTCCCGGTGCAGGCCCCTATGACAGATTCCTAGGTAGCCAACACTGGACCCTGACTGATCCGTAAGCCTGTGCTGTGACACACCGAGTGTCACGGGTAGCTAGACTCGAGACCGTTCCGATTCCGTGACCGTTCCGGGTATATCTAGCTTAGGGTTTATTTCCTATGAGAGTTTTATCTATATTGGTTCACTAACTGTCTGATATCTTGAACCGGGATATTCCAGTAGGTCGTGGACCCATTCCACGCTATATTCCACAGCTTATTTGGCCATGATTGGCTAAAACAGCCGCTTTGAGAGGTGGTGCGCGACGGCGCGTTTGGGTACGAGTGGGAAATTTGAGATGAGCAGTTTGTAAGTGCGTCTTTGAGCCGCCGCTATGGGGATTCGACCTGGACCGGGCTTCGTTGGCGCAATGTTCATTTACGGTATTACGCTTGCCCTGATCCCGCTTGCTACCGATTTTTGGGCTGTTGGTGGCTTAAGCACCTTCGACCTCGACGACGTCTTCCAGTGCCCCTCGCTCGCATGGCTCTACCGCTCTTTCCGTGACTGTGGCGTCGCATTTTCCCCACGACATTACCCGGACGCGCCCCAGCGTACCATCTCCCATCAGGCTTTCAGAGTTATGGTAGTTCACACTAGAGCAAAACGGTCCCTCACGAGGGACTCCGACATCGACGCCTCGCTGAGGCTCACTGACGCGGTTCACAACACGCCGACGGCTAGATCACCGGCTGTTACGAACTGTTAGGGCTAGATAAACAAGCCCTCAATATATCATACAAAATACAAGTATGCGCTGTGTTGTAGAACGGCAAACACAAGCGTCAGATAATAGCGGGATGAGGTGCAGAACTTCTGTGTGAAGATACTGCTGAAGCCCAACGCTTCGCTCATCTATACCATACGTCTCCCATCGCATAGATGGTACCGCCATTGGGTTGTGAACCCGAGACGTTGGTTGAACGACCAGTATCGTTAGAACGAATAGTTCGTTCATACTGCGCATGCGTGTTCCGCACATGCTTAAAGCAAAGATGGTTCTTGTTTGTTACTTCAAGATGTATCTTGCTTTGCCATCTTCGAGTTCGACGTACGAACTCTCGATGACAGAGTCATTCAAGTCTTTCCTTGAATAATGACAGATGATGTGACTTATCATCTGGCGACATGTACAGTCATAGTCGACCGTACTGACGACTGTCATTATAATATATGACATGGCTCGACATGACATGACATGACATGGTATGACATGTCTGACAGGTATGACACGAATGACATGTATGACACATATGTCATCGGTCATGATCCTGTATGGTATGACATGTATGACACATATGTCATCGGTCATGACCCTGACAGATCTCCCCTCTTAAAAGAGTTGTGACCTCACAACGGGCATACCTTTGTATATGTCTATGATGTCTTAGTTTGTTGTTGTCGCTTCTTGCTGGTACCAGTCTCTTACACCGATTTGAGGCGTCCCTCATGGTGCTTTTAGGTTATTGGGGGGAACTGAGTCCACTTTAGTCCCTCACCTTACAGTTCTTAGGATGTAGCCCCTTTGAAGTTCGTATCGTATTTCAGAGTGACGTTTCAAGGTTCAATGAATTGCGTTTCGTGATACAGATTGACGCTGGATTACTGATTGATCCACACGTATCGTGCGTCAGAGTGACGATTCAAAGCATCCGAAGTGTACGTTACGGATTATTTGCGCTAGCCGTCGTTGCTTTGCGAACGATGATCCCACGATTTAACAATTTATAATCGAACGATTCTCGGCCTGATATAATGCACCCAACCCTTCCTCCCCTCCTTAAGCTACTTTGGAGGATCATAGGTGGCAACGGGGAGCCCGTGTTTGTTTCCGGAGTTATTTCACCGGGGGCTTGTTTTATTGCAAAGAGAGTGGCCCTGCTTAACGGGATTGGACTTATAATCCTTACCCGGTCTGCTCACTCTAATATGGTCCAGTACGCACGCTTTGACGAACATCTATCGCGATGAGTGAGAATGGATTCGCCACGTACTAATGTGAAATTTATTTAGTTATGTTTGTCAAGCACAACTTAGGATCACAACTCCGTCTACCTCAGTCGATATCTCCGGTAGCTTCGGATGACTGGCCAACAAATCCGATGACAAACCACGGCTTTGGCAAAGGTAGCATTTAGCAGTTTTTATTTATCCACAGATATGATATCTCGCATGTGCGTATCTGTTCAAGGGTATGATTTGTACAAGGCTCACTACACCTTTAGCAAGGAAGGATCAATTTCCTGCTTTTATGCAACATAATGATAAAACATTAAGAGCAAGGTATATAGATGATCGACATGTATTAGTATATATTACAAGAAGCAAGGGCATGAGGCTTAATATAATGTTTAGCCTTCATAGGCAGCTATTATGTCTGCTGCATTGGTCAGCTCTGTGGCTTTGACCCAGGTGTCATGCTCAGGGCCGTAGCCTGCATATCGCACTAAATAGTACTTGACACCTCTAGTGAACTTATCCGAGAGTATATGTGATATCTCAAATAGTGGTTGCCCTTCTTCGGTGATCATCTGTGGCAGAGGCAAAGGTGCTTGGATCGAGTCATTGTACAGCTCTGATCTGGATACAGGCTGTACCGGATGAATACGGATATCGAGGTTTCCGAAATCTAACTCGTATGCACGCCCATGGCTAAGCACTTTGGAAATGATGAACGGCCCAATATATGGCTGCTTAAAGTGTCTGCCGGCCTCTGTCAAACCAGTCCATTGAATAAGCTCGGTCCGTAAAAGAACTTTCTGCCCAACTGCAAACTGCCGAGGCATGTGAGTCTTATTGAATCTGGCTTGGCTAATTTCTGCTGCTCGGGAAATGTTGTCTACCGCGTTGGCATGAACAGCCGAGTACTGGTCAAAATGATCTCGAATAGCTCTTTGTATTGGAACAGGAGCTTCTGGCGGAATAATGATTACCAGGTCATGAGGCGAAAGTGGTTGCGCCATCGAGTCGAGATAAAACGGTGAATAACCAGTTGATGCAGAAACTGTGTTGTTAATTGCAAACTCCACCAGAGGCAACTTGTCCTCCCACGAATTGGCTGAAGTATCATTGCAACAACACCTGTGGATGAAAAAATACCACCTAATCAGTTTATAAACCAGAGGATGGTGAAATCGAATCATGAATCAACAATTTGAAAAGTACCTGAGGATATCCTCGATGAAGGCATGGCTCCTCTCATTGGCTGCATTCGACTGTGGATGGTGTGAGGACGTCATAGACAATCTTGTACCAGTAGATTTCCACAGTGTTTGCCAGAATGTAGAGGTGAATCTGGGGTCTCGATCTGAGATGATGTTCCTCGGAAGACCATGGAGCTTGAAGATATGCTGCATATATAATGAAGCAGTATGCTGAGCTGTCCAGGTCATGCTGAAGGGAATGAGATGACATCGATGAGAAAATTGACACATCACCACAAATATACTGTCGTGCCCATTAGTGGTGATAGGCAGGTCAGTGATCCAATCAAGAGATACATCTAGCCATTTTGTCTTAGGCACGGAATATCGTATATGTGCCTGACCATAAGGCTTGTGTCGCCTCGTTTTCTGGCGCTGACAAACGGGGCACTCCCGAATGTACTTGATGGCTGCCGTTGTCATTCCTGGCCAATAATACCGGCTACGCAGAAGATGAAGCATGCGATTTTTGCCTACATGACCAGAAATAGTGGTTGAGTGGCACTCATGAAGGAGAATGTGGCGAAGCTGTGTGATCTCACCGTCATCTGTGGGGACTTTAGCTGTTGGTGGAATGCACAGCTGTCTGCCATATATGGTCTTACGATAGATTAACCCCTGAATGAGCTCGAAGCTGTAGCTGCTGACTGACTGTGATGAAGTCGATGATGTCAGTTTAGTCAAAATAGTCTGTGCAAATGTATCACGATCATATTCGGATATAATGATGTCGTGTAGCTGATGAGCTGATGAAGAAGATATAAGAGCAATGAATGTAGGATCTGCAGATGGCATGACCTCGCTGATGTCCATATGCTGAAGACAATCAGTGAGTTCAAAAAGTGCAGAGATACGAGTGAGTGCATCTGCGACCTTATTCTTATCGCCAGCAATATGCTCTATACGGAAGTTGTACTCGGAGAGCTCATCCAACCACCTTGCCTGTTTGGGGCTCAGTGTGGATTTGGTCTGGAAATAAACCAGTGGCTGATGATCTGAGCGTACAATGGTCTCGGGAGCTCCCAACAAGATGTGGCGAAAGAATCGGAAGCCCTCCACAATGGCAAATAGCTCGATCTCAGGAATAGGCCAACGTCTCTGTGTATCGGATAGAGTGACGCTGTGATAACCACATGGCTTCATACCTTTTCCTTGATCCTGGAGTATTACTTGACCAACGTGTGTGCCTGATCCATCGACCTCCATAATAGATGGCAGTTTCTGATCTGGGAGCTGCAATACTGGAGCGTTACAGATGGCACTTTTGAGGTTATCAAATGCCTGCTGCTGCTCAGATTCCCAGACAAACTCTGCATTATCTTTAAGGAGACGATTGAGTGGCTCGGCAACTTTGGAGAACTTTGGTATGAATCTCCTGAATTGACCGACCATGCCCAAGAATGACCGAAGGGATGACTTGCCATCTTTAGCCATACGGCGTAGAGGCTGTTTTCCAACGGTAGGACCATGAGACACTGGAGGCTGAATTGCCATAACTGCTCGGATTATGTCTTCGATGATGGACAAGCCTGCTTCATAGATGTGATGTTCGATGAAGTCTATGGATCTGACGAACAACTCCACCTTGGAAGGCCTGATGAAGAACTGGTGTTCTCTGCAACGCTGGAGAAACTGTCGGACATGACTCACGTGGCTGTCAAAATCCGGACTGTATACGATGGTATCGTCCATGAAAATGACAAGGAACCGATCGATGAAGTCGAAGAATGCCCGATTTCCTACACGTAGAGCTGTTGCAGGAGCATTGGTCAATCCGAAAGGCATGACTGTCCACTCATAGGAACCGTATCTGGTGCGAATAGCTGTTTTGTGAATGTCATCTGGATGTATAGGGATCTGATGGAAAAACTGATTGAAGTCAAATCTGCTAAACCATCGTGCACCTTTTAGCTGTTCAAGAAGGGTGTCGTGAGGTGGCAATGGATACGTGTCCTTAATTGTGATGTTATTAAGGGCTCGATAATCACAGCACATCCTCCACTTCCCACCTGGCTTAGGAGCGAAAATGATAGGACATCCATATGGAGATGATGACGGACGAAGGCGGATACCCAAGTCGACATATTTGATGATCTGTCGTTTGAGTTCTTCCATCATGGGTACTGGAATGGTACGTACTGGCTGCGATGGTGGCGTGTGCCCAGGTTCAATGTTGATTCGATGATAACCACCTTCAAACCGTTCTGGCCTATGACCAGCTGGAAGATCCTCCTGGAATATGTCTGAAAAGTCTTCTCTCATCTGATCACGTGCTACTGTGACCTCGGGGTCTTCCATAGTGGTGTCTGTGTCTGATGCTGTAAAGACCAGTTCACCGTCGACCTCTGAGAGAAAGAACCACTGGATCGAATACGACGAAGGTGCTTTCTCATGGTGGTGGCGCTGACCAATTCCATTTCAGGAAGGTCATCTGAGTCTGGAGTCTGTTCAACTCTGGACAATACTGTGCGAATACTGGAGCCTGATGAATGCTTTCTAGTGATCGTCAGATTTTTGGTCTGAAAGTCGTCAATGTGTGGATTTCTCCTCTCCAACCAATCTTGACCCAGAATGACAGTGAATGGTTTCATGTCAATGATGTAGAAATCTTCTGTATCCTTATACTTGCCCAGCGTAAATGTAGCTTTGGGAAGATAGGATGTGCATGGTAGTTGGCTTCCTCCAGCCAATCCCACTGAAAATGATGAAGAATCTGTGGGTGCTATACCAAGCTGAGCAGCGAACTGTCTGTCAATGAAAGACGATGTGGCTCCTGGATCTACCAAAATGTGAGTACTCTGTCCATATACTTTCCCTTTGTACAACAACAGCTTCTTCTGTGATTTCAGCTGTGCTGTTTGAGACTGCATCTGTGCGATGTGCTCTGAGGGAGTGTCCATCTGCTGAAACTGCAATGTCAGACTGGAAAGGACTTCTTCTGAGATACTCTCAACCCGGCCACTTGCTTCAGTGGCATCTTCAGGCTGATCTACCCTCGGGGTGCTCTCAACACCGGTACCTGTGCAGTACCCTGAGAGTTTCCCTGAGGAGCTGGAGCTGAAGCTGGAACTGGAGCTGGAGTTGCAACTGCTGCATTGATGCTGTGCTGACTCTTCAGTTCCTTAACCAAGGTGTTGATCGTATTGACGAGTTTGCCGGACCCATCCTTAGCACCCTGATTCTGCTGCTGCTGTCTCCGGTTCTGGAAAGGACTCTGAGCTGGTGGCTTACCCTTGATCTCCTTTCCATCTGGGGTCTTAGTGGAATAACAAATTAACAATCCTTCTCGATGTGACCAACACGACCACAACGATTGCAAGACTGAGGATTCTGTGATTTTCCTTTTCCTTTGCCCTTGCCTTTTCCACCTTTTCCCTTGTTCCGATTCTGATTGGAGTTCTGGCTGCCACTCTGATTCTGATTCCGATTTCTGTTGGATCTGTCATATGGCTTCTGGCCACGTCCTTTGTCCTTGTCCTTCTTGGCTGGACCTCCGGATGACTGCTCCTTCTGACCCCGATAGTGAAGGGTTTCTGACTGCTTTGAATGAATGACATAATTCAAATCAAGCAGTATCTGTGTGGTTTCTTGCCACGACAGATTGTTCCTTTGCTCTTCTGTCAGGAATCTGAGTTGGAACTGTCTGCGGAGATCTGGATCCATACTTGTGACAAATCTATCCTTTATTAGCACATCGTTCAAATCAACTGCTGCTAGAGAAGCCAGTGATGTGAATGTGCGCAAATAATCTGCAAAGGTTTGGGTTCCTTGAGACAGTGCCATAAGGTGTTTCTTGGCTACCGATCTCTTGTGAGGATTACCAAATTGTCTGAGGAATGTCTGTCTGACCATTTCATAGGTGGCATGTGGCTGTTGTGCCAAGACTTGAAAATAGTGTCTGTCGTTGTTCTGAATAAGATAGAGTCAGGAACACTGTAATCAAGTCCTTATCCTTGACTCCAGGATAGGTGAACTGGAAATATCTGTCCACCATGTCCAACCAGACTTCTGCGTCCTGTCCTGATTTGAATTCCCTAGGTGGTGTCATTTTCACCTTTGGGACCAAACTAGGTGGAGCTGGTGCTGGGACTGAATCTGTATCTGGATCTGTAAAAACCATCGGAGGATTATCTTCTGTGAACTCGTTTTCTGGTTCCTGAGGCTCATTGGCTGGATCCCTAAATCGGCTCATGTCTGGCTTCATACGACTGATGTTGTCATAGTAGCCTATCTGGTCATATCTGGTTTGTGTGTCGGCATAACCAGCGATCCATTTCGGGACTTTAAACCGGCTGAATGCATCATATGAACCAAGAATGTCGAAAAAACATGTCGATGGATCTGGGTCGATATTAGGAATCTCTGGCTCTTCCTCTTCGAGTGCAACCATCTAAAAACAAAACACAGCACAAAAATACCTTCAGCTAATCGACTAACTGAGTGTGTGTGATTTATATGTATATATGGTATATCTGTATGTTTACATACATGTAGTACATAATAATGAGGTAGGTATATATATATCCACCTTCTTCCCCCCTCAAGGAAGCGTGTGATATAAGGCAGTTGTCAATTGCCTGTACCTCATAAATAGTATGCATTCCATATAGGAAGCATCTGTTACAGTTTTAGGGTTGTTGCCCGATATATCATCATGTCTGTGTCAAATACAGCATGATATGTTAATGCCAAACACGAAGTTTATCGAATATATAGTGGCATTTCAGGGCATGTTAGGTTACAGTGGCCCATATACCCAATAATGTGATTAGGGTGTTACATGGTATCAGTAACCCTAAAATAGGTAAAAATAAAGCAGTATAAATATTTTGCAACCATTTTTAGGCAAATCTGCATTTAATACCATACTGAATGTTACGTGGTTTTCAAGAGGTATGTTGCACCCCTGACACACACATTCAATTTTTAGGGTGTTACAGGGTGTTACACATGCTGCGTAAATCAGGGATTGTTTATTGATAGCTAAATATTCATTTAAGCAAAAAAAATCAATCCGAAATTTTCAAAATATTACACGTACAGCATTTTGACCGATTTAGTGTTACAGCCAATATGTATACCCCTACAGTAATCACTCACCTTTAAGAAAACCGTAAATTCCAGGTCAGCCAGCTTTTCTCATCGACTTGGGTACCCCCCCCCGCCTGCCTATGGAATCTGTTAAGAATAGTGACCGCGATCTTTTAAGCCAGCCAGCACATTCCATAGCCATCCACGTGTCATCCTTACGTAGCCAGCCACATTTCTTAAAATTTTCAAAACCTAGAAAATGGACCCTGAGAGCCGTGCACAGTTGAAAGAATTAAAGCAGGACTTAGCCGATGATATCATATCTGAATCAGACTATTTAGAACTGAAGGCCATCATTCTTAGTGCCGTCAAGTCAAACGCTCGTAGCAAGAATGCAACCCTCCCAGAATCCAGATTTCTTAATATATATGAACTTTATGAAATGCCCCTTAAGATAGTCAGCCAGCACCATATTTCTTATCGCAGGGTGATTCCATAAGAAAAAAAGTCCAGCCAGCTTTTCTCATCAACTTGGGTACCCACCCCCCCCCCAAAGGCTGGCTGGTTCCTTAACGTCGAGGTTCCTTAAAGGTGAGTGATTACGTACATATTCCACACCTATTATCTAGGGTGTTACACGAGATATGATATGTGTCATTATGATTTTCTCATACCTCAATAGGTATAAAATCATATTATCAAATAAAATAGGGTCCGATTTTCAATTTTCAAATCTATCGCAAACGGATTTTACCCATTTTGGCCGTTTTTGGCTATATATATATATATATACATATCTCTGTGTGTGTGTGGAATGCAAAGTACAGAAGCACTGCAAATCACTTTACCTTTGCACATGACAAATTTCATGGCATAAAAGTGAATTATTCTGCATATCAACATCTGAGGTTGATCACATTTCTGGGTTTTACTGATTTAAACCCATGGCAGTAAATGTACTTTCTGATGATATATAGAGTTATCAACTTAAGCGGATTATCCACTTTAGTGATATTTATCAATCTATGATATGTTTTGAGCATAGGTCTGTGCTCTAAGATTTATCAAAATGATATCTCTTATTTTAAACATATCAGGACATTGCTTGATTATATAATCAAAGCAGTTTGACACAACACATATTGCGAGAAAGACAGATACTACTGTCCGGCTAAGCTCGCTGAGAATCAAACTGATAATCACCTAACTAGTGTCTGGCCGAGGCTTTATGCTCTCGGAAACCCAGACAGTGAAATAAGACTGTACTACTGTACTGTACTACTGTACAGTACAGTGCTAGGATGTCACGGACACGATACGGAAGCAGGGTCAGGCTAGGGGCTAGTCAGAGCCCATAATAACTAAGCCTAAACCCGAAGTCCAGCACACCACCCGTGGGTGTGACTACCTAGCAAAGCAGGTACAGGATATACAGCCACGAGATAATAAACAAACACCTAACATTCACTTCGGTGGAAACCGATCACTTCTAGCTGGGTGCCGGGGTCTTGACCCGGTCATCCCACTACTGGGCTAAAGCTAATCAAGCTGCCAGGACAATTGAAGTAAACTCAGCCACTTTGAGGCTGGTCAGCAGGGCTGAGTTCAGCGCTCGGGATGCAAGCACAGAAGAATCCCGAAGTGAATTGTAAGTTGCCTGTCACAAACTGAGCACCACCAGACCCAAGCGGGCAAGGTGGATCCGTAGCAGAAAGCAGAGTAACAGAAGACGGCAAAGATTCCAAATAAAACCACCGAAGAACTTAAACAAGTAGAATCCCACGGCGGTTTGAGCATTGAAGGAGAAGACATAAGAACTCCATCATCTGGCGGCCAATCACGAATGTCCAGAGAACCAAGCGGCGGATCCGAAGCAAAGAGATCTCCAGTAGACCGACGGACGGTGGCTCCGGGCTCAACCAGGCCCCTGTCACCACCGCCCACGGTAACCAGAGATGCCGTAGCGCTGGCCAGCAAGGAGCAACAAAGCACAGAAGTCATTAATGCACATCGGAGAAAGCTCGGCGGAGTCCGCGGACGGTACACCGGAGTCAGACTGCCACCGGCCGCTGGCAATGCTCCCCCGCCAGAGTCATGCTCAAGAGTGCCGAAGGAGCCAAAAGCCACTTGCTGCCCGCCGTCAGAGTCATTGTCAGAGCCTTGGTCATCGTCAGAGACTTCAGAGCCAATGTCAGAAGCCTCAATCCTCATGCCAGCAAATAGCGGAACCGGTGCAGAGTCGCCAAGCTGGAGTGACGGGACAGAGCCAGGCAAGCCGAGAGAGCCAGGGATAACCACTGGCGGTTCATGAGCCGCAGGCACACCACCAGCCACGAGTGCAGAGGGATGCCGAACCGCAGGTGGTGGCGGAATCGAACCCCGTGCACCCGAGTGGAATGTGGCCAGACCAAACTGAGCCATGCCGTCCTCGTCAGCTGCCGCATCCTGAGCGGAAGCCGCCGCATCCTGAAAGTGCCGCAGAGATGTGGGCTCAGCCGTCACAAAAGAATGTGCCGACAGCTCGCACACCTCTGGGCGACCCTCCATCGTGCAGAGCGACTCGAAGGCATGCTCATCCCCAGCGTCATAGAACCGCTGGAAACGAACAGCCAGGCAGTCAGTCTCATAGTCCTCAACTGCACCACAATAGTGGGCAGAGTGAGGACCGCCGTTGGGGCATTCAGCATGCCAGTGCTTCAAACCACTTTGTGCACACTCCGCATTTCTGCAGTGGGGCACGAAGGCACCGCTCTTCTTGTCAAAAGAGACAGGAGGAGCGGTGCCAAGTGGCTTAACACCAGCACGATGATGCTTAGCAGCAGAGCGGGTAAGGTGCTTGCCCGCAGGCGGTGCCCCTTCCCGCGTCTGCCGCTTTAGGTCACGAATGTCCTGCTGCATGCGCTCCAGCTGCTTCTGCAGACTGGACAACGCCGCAGCTAGGTCAGACGCGCCATCGCCGAATGACAAAGCAGAAACAGGGGTGTCAGAGACTTTCAGGCCGTGGCGGAACTGCTCCCGCACACGAGCCTGAATAGTCAAAAGAGACACGCCCTGCCGCTGGTCAGCCCGAGCCAAGGAATTAGCCAAATCACGGTACAAAGCCGAATTGCCGAGAGCCTTGAGAAACTGCCGCTTCACCGCGTCCTCTGGCAAGTTGTGGGAACGCTGAACGTCCCGCAACAGGCCATTGAACTCACGGATGCCACGGTCAGGATCTCCGCTGCTGGGGATGCGAACCGCCAGCAGCGACTCAAAAGAGTCAAAGGGCTCTGAGCGTTCCTGGAGCATGCGCACCACCTCTAGGGCAGCACGCTTGCCATCTCCAGGAACGTCGGACCCAGAGGCCTCAAGCCAATCACAAGCAGGCGAGCCAGGCCGAGCCATAAACGTCAGAGCCGAGAGCAGCAGCTCATTCGCCTCATGCCTAGCCTCAACAGCCATGTCAGCCAGGTCAAAGAGGGGAGCAAACGCCTGGGATTGCAGCAAAAATTGTGCTCGAAGCTCATGCATTAGTTGTGAAAAAATGTCCACTGCGTCTGCCTCTGTTCCAGCGAAGCGCTCCGATTTGTCTCCGAGAATTTTGGTGGCAACCACCTTCGCAACCTTCCTGTCAAAATTGTCTCGAGCCAACTGCTGGCATTTCTCAAGAATCTCTCTCGCAGCTGCGGTGGTCGGAGCTGGCAGCTGCGGTGTGTGTGGTGTCGCAGAGTGCTGCGCACCCACATCATCGAAAATCGTCTCTAATCTACGGACGCGAGACCGCGTCATTCTATTCGTTGTAGTAACCATGATGGAGAGACAACGGAAGAGTTGAGCTAAGCAAGGGTGGTGGTATAAGATTTTCACAGCGGCCAGATAACCCGTAGAAGTCCCAGCAGGATAGATCGAAAATCACAGGTCGTGAGCGGAAGAATGAGAGCGGCCAAAATCGACAACGTGTGGAGCGACCTCGCCAGGGCCAGTGGCGCACGAAGCAAATCAACTCTCGCTGCGACGATACTGCTGTAAAAAATAATTCGTCACCAACTGCTGATCTCCTGCGCAGCGAAGGCGAGCACAACGCGTGTCGCCATCACTGCCAAGCTAAAAGGCCATACTGTGGGAACAATACACCACCGCCCAAGTGGGCGCTCAACCCCTCCTACGTCCTACTTAGCCGAACATGGCAACAGCAAGGCGCTGTGCCATCATCAGAATCACCGGAAAGCCGGTGCGGGCCATAACCTGCGAGAAAGACAGATCCTACTGTCCGGCTAAGCTCGCTGAGATCAAACGATAATCACATAAACTAGTGTCTGGCCGAGGCTTTATGCTCTCGGAAACCCAGACAGTGAAACAAGACTGTACTACTGTACTGTACTACTGTACAGTACAGTGCTAGGATGTCACGGACACGATACGGAAGCAGGGTCAGGCTAGGGGCTAGTCAGAGCCCATAATAACTAAGCCTAAACCCGAAGTCCAGCACATATGTATGTGTGTGCTTGTCCTCAACAACTTCTATCAGATGTCAATATAGTTACTGCTCTGAAAGAGTTACATGCATTTTGAACTGATCAAATCTGAGCCAATTGTCATTATGCAATGTACTTGTTGCTGTTGCTCCAGCGATGATATGTGGAATGACGAATGGACTGCGCCCAATGGCTACTGCCCGACAGTCCTTGTGGGAGGACCGAAACGGCGTTGGGTCCTCCCACAAGGACCGGTGTTGCGGGAATTTCTTTAGCCGTCCTCTTGACGGTCTTAGTGCCTACCCTTCGCTTTTAAGTATACTTAGGACCTAAACCGAGTGCCCATATGCGCCATCAACCGTATATCGACATAAAATGATTATATCAAATGCATTTGTAGCATGTACCCTATCATTTTTGAGTTGCAACTTTTGGAGGACGTTCAAAAACATGCCATGCCATTCAAATATTTTTATCCAATAGAATTCCAGGTCAAACAAGCCGCCCAAGTACAAAATTTTATCCTAACATCATACCCAATCATACTTGCAAGATTATACATGTTGGCGACCTCGTATTGGGTGTATATACGCACTCAAATCGACCTTACACCTGTAAAAAACATTTTTGATCCAAGGTTTTCAAATGTTTTTTTTTCGTTACTACGGATACTATGAATGCCAAATAGTGTTCGGATATGATAGATGTATGATGTGGCACGTCGCATACTTCATGTAAACATGTTTACCGATTTTTAGAATGCTTAAGCTTGTCAATATGTGCAGTAGTCTACTCGGAACATTGCTTTGGAATTCGGCGAGAGCAGATTTTTGGATGGCCGATTTTGATGAAATCTAGTTTTTTCGTGGGTGCATGACATTGTGAGGGATATATACCGCAGTATTGTGGATTCCGAAGATGTTGTACATTGTAGAGGGCACGAATAGGTCATGTTGAAGTATTTTTTAAGTGCAGTGGGCACTAGGAAGGCCACTTAGTGAGTGTAGGTGGCTTGGGAACTTCCGGTCCTTGTGGGAGGACCGGCCTTTTTATTTAATTTCGAGCGGTCTCACCCCAACTTTTCAATAACGTAAACCACATCGCTACACCGAGTATTACACCCAACACAAGTTTTTAGATAATTATTGGACACCTAAATATGACCCCAAAGCACTCATATACCAACTATATCGAAAAAACGCGGCATATATCCCAAATTCACTTCGGTCCTTGTGGGAGGACCGGACCTTCGGGTAGTAGCCACCAACAGTTACCAGCTGTTGCATGGGCACAGTATATTGCCTTCGGGTCTGGAGATAACTCCATCCAGCCCTTCAGCATGTTGGATTATCTGTTCCCATATCTATCGCCATCACTGACACTTCACACGCACATGTGTTTGTGAAGTGTTATCCACATTATCATATACATGATAGATATTAAGGTTGATCAATTCACTACGAATCAGTGAATATCAATACATACAATAATGCAGTGTGTGTGCATGTATAGTACTTATTGATTAGTACTTTTTTTGCCAGTGTGTGTGTGTGTGTGTGCTCACTTTTACACACTTACAGAAAGATAAGTTCTGGACATTACAATATTTCCAGACAGTTTATCATGCAGGATAATCAGTATACCATGCACTGAATGAATCTAGCATGATATATTAGGTCAGAGGTTATTGTAATTCCAAGATAATCTCATTTACAAAATGAGTTGCTGGTCTATTTCACATATAGTTCCGGTGAGCAATCCTTTCAGTGATCCACAGTAGAACGATATGTGGTCCGAGGAGTATCTCGACTCCACCGGGACATAACGAGCTAATTACTGTGTTAAGACCTCTGAACAGGCACCTTACACTATATGGGTCCGAATATAGTTAGCATGCACAGCAATATGCTTTTGTGCATGTCTAATGTATTGTGATATGATGCCATCTATTCCAGCTGCTACCGTGATCAAGCTGGATCATATATAACATCTGTTAACATGATGCATGTACAACTTACAGTGTGGCAGTCACTCAGTATAGAATGTGCATATACTCAGATGCTGCATGTAATGTGTGCTGCATGTACTGCGAGTTCAGATAAACATCTTGCATACTATTTTGCAGATAAGCATGAAATGCTGACAACTTGAATATTTGTGCAGTCATCAATATGTGGTGTGTGCTGCAGTATATAATCAGATGTCAATCATGCATGCATCCAAAATATGCCTGCGAGTATTAGTTGTTTTGCAGAGTATTTGATGTGAGTATATATTGTGCAGTTGATCATAGCAACATCTTGACATCATCATCATCGCAAATTGAAATCTTTCATAGCACGCTGCAAATAACTTATGCAATTATGATAAGGGCTGAGCTATGCGAGCCCTGTTATAATATTCAATATTATCAATAATCACTGTGCAGTTGAACAGCATACACAAGTGAACGTATATGCGGGTTTGTGAGTGCAGTTTCTGAATCCAGAGCTGCTGAAGCACAACGCTTCCTCACTTAAGTACCTACGTCTCCCATCATCTTAGATGGTACCGCCATTGGGTTGTGAACCCGAGACGTAGGTTGAACGACCAACATTGTATAAACGACTAGTTCGTTCGTGCTGCGCATGCATGTTCCGTGCATGCTAAAGCGAAAGATGGTTCTTGAAGAATCGACAAGATGTATCTTTGCTCTGTCATCTTCGAGTTCGGAGTACGAACTCTCGATGACAGGGATGCCTGATGATGTGACATAATCATCTGGCGACATGTACAGTCATCGTCGACCGTACTGACGACTGTCATAAATGTATGACGCGACTCGACCTGTACAGTCATGATCGACCATACTGTCGACTGTCATAATAATATATGACATGACATGACATGACATGGTATGACATGTATGACAGGTATGACACGTATGACATGTATGACACATATGTCATCGGTCATAACCCTGACAGATCTCCCCTCTTAAGAGAGTTGTGACCTCACAACGGGCATACCTTTGTATATGTCTTTGATGTCTTTGTTGTTGTCGCTTCTTGCTGGTACCAGTCTTCTTACACCGATTTGAGGCGTCCCTCATGGTGTTTTTAGGTTATTGGGGGGAACTGAGTCCACTTTAGTCCCTCACCTTAGGCATTTAGCCATACAGTCCTTAGGATGTAGCCCACCTTTTCGGAAATCGTATCGTTGAGTGACGTTCCAAGGTTCAATGAAGAGCGTTTTCGCGATACAATCCTACGCTGGATTACTGATTGATCCACACGTTATCATGTATGTGCTAGACGATTCAAAGCATCCGAAGTCTACGTTACGGATTATTTGCGCTAGCCGTCGTCGCCTTTGCGCGATCGATGATCCCACGATTATAACGAATTATATTCGAACGATTCTCGGCCTAATATAGTGCACCCAACTCTTCCTCCCCTCCTTAAGCTACTTTGGAGGATCCTAGGCGGTGATGGGGAGCCCGATTTCGATAATAAACGAACAAAGGGGCTTGTTTTAATGCAAACGGAGCGGCCCTGCTTAACGGAATTGGACTTATAATCCTTTACCGGTCTGCTCAACTCCTCAATATTTTTGTCCAGTACGCACGCTTTGACGAACATCTATCGCGATGAGTGAGAATGGATTCGCCACGTACTAATGTGAAATTCGTTTTAGTTATGTGTGTCAAGCATAACTCAGGATCACAACTCCGTCCACCTCAGTTATCCGGTAGCGCGGATTTACTGGCCACAGAATCCGATGACAAACCACGGTCTTGGCAAAGGTAGCATTTAGCAGTTTTTATTTATCCACAGATATGATATCTCGCATGTGTGCGTATCTGTGCAAGGGTATGATTTTGAACAAGGCTCACTACACCTTTAGCAAGGAAGGATCAATTCCTGCTCCTGTCATATCAATTTGATGCAGGGTAAAAAATGTTAGGGATATAACCCTGCAGTTCTCGGGTTGCAGCCCATTGCACCGAAGGTGCGTCGCAGTGCAGTTCTTGGGATGCAGCCCTGCAGTTCTTGGGATGCAGCCCTGATATATATACGTGACCGATGGACGAAAACCTCTTGGGTACATGTTTCCACGGCCTGATTATAATTCGGTCGGCAATTATTGGCAAAAGTCATCGCCGATCAGCCTTTGACTCAGAAGCCACAATTTATAGAAGCTGCGACCTATTGTAACCATATGCGGCAATTATGCCTTCAGCATACGTAGACAATATGATTATATGGAACTTATAATCCCACTTAAGTTGCATCATGATAAATTTATCCAGGTGTTAACAAGTGTTCAGGATTTGATAAGGGGTTGACGCCCCACAAGCCAAAGGTCACTGTCTCATAAGGCTCGCCTCAAGTGTGCGGCTTTGAGGATTAGCGTCCTGGCGAGACACAGTCATGATGCTTCCTAGTCCAAAGAGTTGGAAATGAGAATGCTCAAGATATCCGAAGACAGGAAGGCTTTTGGTTGGCCAGTGTTACTGTCAAGATGCTTAATTTTGATGGAATGGCATTCGGATACAAACTGTGTAACCATGCATGTGATTTATGCATTGGTATATGACTTTGATGAATTGTCTCTTGTCATGAACCTGGAAGGAATGACGGGCAAATAGCTAGAGTGGCGAGTACTCACTCGGCTTTGCTGTTATGGAATTCGATGCCTGATGGCACAACTAGCAATCCTTTGCTCAGATGCTTTCTTTAAGACATTGGCAACAACTTGTGTGCCAGCTTCTCTAGATTTGAGGAGAAACCATGGATCAACAATTTATCAATCAAAACACATGTATCAAGGTTGATTCATCAAATCCTTCAACTCTTGAATTTTCGACAATCAGCATCTCAGGCTGTTGACGTCAAAGTGATGGTCATAAGCTTACAATATAGCTTATTCACATTTGAAAAACCATCGTTCTCCTATGTCAGTGCCCTTCATATAAATGATAGAGTCGGAGAAATATGCATCTATGATTTCTTCATAATGAACTTCATGTGTTAGTAAGTCAAATAAGACTTCGTTTGATGTTTCAATCGGCATGATGTACCGTGTCATCAACTTAATGGCTGCTATACACAGATGCTGGAACTTTTGAAAATTTTCCAAGCAAATCACAATGATGTAAATCAATTTGTGGCAGCTGTATGAAAATGAATGAATCTATACTCTTCCTCCCCTCGCAAGAGAGATGTATCAAACCAATCAGATGGTGATGGAGGATGTTATTCAATCATTATGTTATGTGAAAAATGGTTTGATAGAAAATCAGACTGAGATTACTCATCGAATGCTTTAGAGGTAACAATGTCAATATGAACATTGATTTTTCTACGTCATATTGACAATATGCCTGACGTTTTTGAATGTGGCAAATGCCAGATGATGTCAAATGCAGTCGTTGGGTTGCAGCCCACATACTTTGTCAGTTCAGGGTTACTATAGTGTACCTAACTTAGACAATGGTTCTGGATAATGATTGTCATGATGAACAAAGAAATCAGTATCGAAGCTAATGGAGAGTCAATCAAGAAGTGTCCGTAATGACAACAACTTACTACGAGTTGTATTTTCGTAGTTGATGGATGGCTGACATGTCATTTCATTATGAATAGAACATGGCATTGCTTAGTGATATGTGTATATTCTTCAGCACATGATCACTTATCTCAATGGTGCCCATTTTATTTTTGGGCAAACACTATTCAGAGACTTGTTATGATAAAGAAGTATGAATGGTGAATGTGTCATTTCAATCCGATAGAATTGTGACTTGTTTTATGACTATAAAATTTCTGTCACTTTCCAGAATGAGGATGAACTGTGTTTGGAGACCGTATGCAGATTGCGGGTTTTCCAAGACTTCGTGGCCTAATGGATGAGGCAACAAATTTCTAAACATTCCAGAATGAACTTTCAAAGAGTTTTCATTTCTTAATGAAGCATGCTTGTCTTATGTGCCAGAATGATATGAACCACAAGTATGATGTCAATCTATATGTGGATGGTTTATACCATTATATGCTATCCCACAATAAGATAGTGATGTCAGAATGAAAACTTTGGACAGTTGCAACTCAGTACATACCTGAGTGCATTCAAATCCACTTGTTTGCTCAGAATCTGAATTTAATGTACTTTCTATATGCACAGGATAGAACATATTTTCTATGTGATTTTGGATTCAGGAACTAGAGTCAATGAAAAACTCCTTTCCTATTTCAGAGGATGAAACCTTTATTCCCTTAGGTGCAATACCTTATCTTAAGGAATAGTCATTTTCAATACAAATTTCAATCGATTTTTTCAAATCTGTCTGTCATTTTTATGATGATCAGATTGGTCAACTTTACAGCATAACCATTCCCCTCGCTGAAGGAGATGACTCCCATTATAGGGCGGTATATTGGCTGTTTTCTTGACACATGGAAAACATGAGTAACTCTTGCAGAATGTTGGGATAAACATCCTGGATTAGTTGTGCTTGATCGCTCTATGCCCAAGAATGACCGAAGAGATTGCTTGCCATTTTTCAGCCATATAGCATGGAGGCTGCTTAACAACGGTTGGGTCATAAGCTGGATAGCTATGTCAGCTATTTTGGAGGCTGAATAGCCATGATTGCACAGACTCTGTCTTTTATGATGAATAAACCTCTAAGAAATGGTGTCTGAAAAACCAATTGACAACAACTCAACCTTTTGGTATGATGCAGAGCTGATGATCTTTGTTGCACTTCAATTGTTTAATGTGCACTAATGAAATGTCTCGTGATATATAATCTCACAGAATAGGCTTTGCTCAATGGCGATATGATCAGATATGTAATGATCAATGAAGACAAGATGGTTGGTATGGCTCATTCAGTAGGCATAATTACCTCAAAGAGATGCCAATACACGGATACATATCAAGACATAAGGGCAATAGGCTTATTGTATAGCCTTCAAGGCAGCTAGCATTTATGCTGCATTGGTCAGCTCAGTGGCTTCGACCTTCTAGGTGTTATACTCAGGCCGTGGCCTGCATATTGCATTGAGTAATCTTGACACCTTTAATGATCCAATCAGATGATATGTATGAAATATCAAGAATGGTTGCCCCTTTCAATGATCATCGGTGGCAGAGGCTATAGTGCTTGCACCGTGTCAATATACAATTCTAGTCTGGATACATGTTAGACCAGATGTATACAATGTCTAGGTCTTCAAAATCAAGCTCATATGTATGTCATGGCTGATGTATGTGTCAACTTTCATGGAGTTCTGCATGGTTTGACTGTATACAGTAAAGCTTACCAAAACAAAAACAATGATGCAACTTAATTGTTTTATTATTTGTCTTTATTATTATTTGGTTTTTAGTTGTATGTCTAGCTTACCATCTTCCCCCCTCAAGGAAGTGTATTGCTAGGCGGTTGTCAAGCGCCGTTCAAATACAACAGAGGTCCGACCTCTATGTGATGACGTGGAAGCTTTCTATGAAG
Source organism: Cymbomonas tetramitiformis (assembly GCA_001247695.2). NCBI lineage: Eukaryota > Viridiplantae > Chlorophyta > Pyramimonadophyceae > Pyramimonadales > Pyramimonadaceae > Cymbomonas > Cymbomonas tetramitiformis. The sequence goes on along the minus strand of LGRX02035087.1, from coordinate 17,005 downwards.
CTGGATAGCAGTTCTCGGGTTGCAGCCCATTGCACCAAAGGTGCATCGCAGTTTTTGGGATGCAGCCCGAATTCACGTCATCAGCGTGGGTCATATAGTGCCCATGCATGTGCTGTATAAAATACAACACTACCCTTCAGCAGCGAAGTGGTTTGCTATTACCATCATCGTATGCTGTGGGATATCAATATATGATCAGAGAGCATGGATATATATATATATGTACCATGTTTGTTAATATCGGAGAGACTATGTCTTCTTTAAAATCCTCATGACTATATGTATAATGGTGGTATACAGATGTCAACACCTTCTCTCTGAGTGATTCATTGATTTCAGATGTGATGTCGTGGCAAAAAATATATGTCCACGTCATTGGCACGAGTCATGTTGTCCATGCATACACGATCTTAGCGCAGGTCACAATACAGTGCCCGAGCATACGCGATTTTAGCGTAGGTCACATTGTGCCTCCATTTATTACATCTGAGAATATATGTTACTCATCTTTGTGAGTCTAGACAGCATTGTGCTGATTGCAATGCTTTCTCTGGTGACTTATATATCACAGGTTATACCAATGTGGTGATCAGTCCAGTGCAATATTTTGTCACCGGAATGTACAGGGATTGTGAATGATTGCAATCCAGCCGGAGAATAATCTCAACAGCTTATTCTGTACTAATGAATTCATCGGAGTTATACTCATTCGACGATTCAAAACCCATGTCATTTGTAGTAATGACAACTCACATGGATATATAGGGTTTTTATCAGAATGCTTTCATGTGATGTCAACATTTATGATCAATTCACTTGCATCTCAGGATCAAAGGAGTTACGCTTGGAAGGTCTTGCCTGATGATGGTCACCAACAGTTATCAGCTGTTATTCAGGTGCCAAATTCTGCCTTCAGCACTGGGACTATATCAACCAGTCTTACAGCGATGCACTTGTCCTTCCCACTCTTATATACAGCTATAGTGCCAAAGTATATCTGGTGGGATATATATATATATATATATACATTATATAACTATCATCTTCTGATCCAGGAAATGCAATTAAGCATGGTATCAGGTTATATGTTATGTATATAGTTCAGCATTCCAAACTTACTCGAGAATGTAAATGCTGAGTAAGAGTCAACTTATAGTCATTGGGATATAGTTTCACATCTGAGTTTACACTTTATTAGTGATGGTGGATTTAACGTTGTACAGATTTCAACGTTATTTGTGGATGTAGTGGTTTTATCAAAAGCAATCCATCAAAAATCACCAGATCGGAATATGAAATGGATATGTGTGAATCCTATCCACCTTCTTCCCCCCTTGAGGAAGTGTGAATACATAGGCAGTCAGTTGTTTATATACCTTATAGCTTATAGCTTATAGTTTGCAGTCTTTATAGGAAGCAGCTCATACAGTTTTAGGGTTGCAGCCCTACAGTCCTTGGGTTGTAGCCCTGCAGTTTTTGGGTTGTTGCCCTACAGTTTTAGGGTTGTTGCCCAATATATAATCATGTTTGTGTCCGAAACAGCATGATATGTTAATGCCAAATACGAAGTTTTATGAAATAAAACTGGCATTTTAGAGCATGTATCGTTACAGTGGCCCTGTTACTCAATACAGTGTTTAGGGTGTTACTCGGTATCAGTAACCCTAATACAGGTAAAAAATAAGCAGTATAACGTTTTTGCAAAGGTTTTTAAGCAAAACTGCATTTAATACCTAACTGAATGTTGAGTGGTGTTCAGAAGGTACGTTACACCCCTTACACACACATTCAATTTATTAGGGTGTTACAGGGTGTTACACGTGTAGTGCCATTCAGGGATTGTTTTTTGATAGCTAAATAATCATTATAGCAAAAAAAATCAATCCCTAATTTTCAAAAGATTCAACGTAGAACATTTTGACCGATTTTGCTTTTCAGCCAATATGTACACCCCCATATGTTACACACCTAATATCTAGGGTGTTACACGAGATATGACCATGGTCATTATGTTTTTCTGATACCTTAATAGGTATAAAATCATAATTTAAAATAAAATGGGGTCGAAATTTCAATTTTGAATTTAAACGTGGAAGTTTTTCACCCATTTTACAGTTTTTTCGGCCATCTGATATATTGCCTCGGTGACATATCTCGGTGTGTGTGTGAGTTGCAAGCTAAACAAATGCTGCAACATTCTTCACTTTTGCACATGATATTTTTCATGGCACAATAGTGAATATCTCAAAAATTCAACATGTATGGTGAACATGAAATATGGGTTTTTCTGATTGAAACCCATGTAGACAATTACACTCTCTGGTGACATAAAGATAAATCAACTGCAAATGGATTCACAGTTGTGTCAGATCCTAAGATATATTTGAATGTACACAACGAGTATATCAAGTGATATCTTTGTGTTCAAATACATCTGGACACTGCTAGATATAATCTAAGCAGTATTTACACAACACCATGTTTGTGTGTGTATGTCCATAACTCTGTCAGTTCATTTATGGTTGCTGATCTGAGTTGGTACATGCATGTGAGTGATCAGTTCTGCATCAACTGTCATAATGCAATGTAGATTTTGATGTTGCTCCAGCGATAGTGAATATGGCATGGGCAGTGCTCAGCAGTTACCAGCTGCATATTGAGCACTGATGCTGCCTTCGGGTCTGGAGATATTCTCCATCCAGCCCTACAGCATGTTGTTTAATCCTGTTACCATTACTATCGCCATCGCCGACATCCAGTACGCACATGTGTTTACTGGATGTTATCCACATTATTGTATACATTGTTATTGGTATATTCACTCTGAGTCAGTGAATGTCAATGTATAATGAATGCTAGTGTTTTTACAGTGTATAGTACTGCTGATTAGTACTAGTGTGTGTGTGTGTATTCGTTTGCACACACTTTACAGTATCTTTATGGATATCACAATATCCTAACAATCATGCAGATAGTCAGTATACCACGTACTGATTACATCTAACATGATATATATAGTTTAGGGATTGTTGTAATTCCATGATAATCTCATTACGAGTTGCTGATAGATTTTACATGAAGCTCAGGTGAGTATTCCTTCAAATAATCCACCATAGAATGTACGTGTTACCTGGAGAGCATCTCGGCTCCACCAGGGTACGACAAATTAGTTATGGTGTTGTGATTATTGTCAGGCACCCTTTGCAACATGAATTCGAATATAGCATTCACTGCAATATGCTTGTGCTCAATGTACTACAGCTGTTAACGTGTTCAAGCTGTACAGTATAATCAGTATGTACCATTTACACAAAATTGCAATCATTCAGTCTTAAGGTGTGTGCATGATATAGAAGTGCATGCACTGTATATTGATGATTGCTGCAAGTGGAATAATTGTATGTGTGTGTGTGCTGATCTGCACACACATGTTGTGCATAGATTATTGTGCTGCCACTTAGTATAATGCTGATGATCAAAAGTATTGTGTGGTCATCAGAACATTGGAATCTGCTGCAGTATAATGATAATGCATTCACAGCAGTATGTATGCTGACAGGCCATAAATCATTGCACGCAGTGATTGTAAACAGTGCGTAGAGATGATTTGCAATAATAGCTGATGTATGTTGTATACTAATGCGAGCGCGCTGTTGATGACAAGTATGAATTGTCGTCGCCATTCATTAGCATATGATACAGCATATTTTTCAAGCGTGATTCATGCGGGCGCACGCATGCTGCAATCAACTTCTGCAAAATATGTGACCATCGCGCAGTATGCGACCACCGCGCATGCTGCCACCTGCAATTTAGTAACAATCGCGCAGTATGCATGTATGATGCCATATAAAAGCAATTCAGTGCAATCATAAAAATTGCGATACTGCGCTGATGATTCTACCGCGCGGAAACGATTCCGCCAACAATTCATCGCATCCGCGAACATGCATATATCCGTGAACCGTTTATCGTATACATTTCATTGTTGCGCCGATATATGCCATATGCACACCTTATCGCGTATGTGTGCGATCAGCTGTTGTGCAAGTGCGCTGCGGAAAATCTCCTCGCACAATTATGCGCTGTCGATATGCGAACTATTATTCGGGCTGCAGATATTCAATATTTGCGAACGCTGTCGTATATGCGCCCTCCTGCAAACCTGCGAACAATATTAAATATACTACGCGTATATCACTGCACCCACTTGAGTTCTCGAGTGTCGCGCCTTGACGACTTTTAGAATACCACTGATAAGGGCTGAGCTATGCGAGCCCTGTTATAATATTCAATATTATCAATAATCACTGTGCAGTTGAACAGCATACACAAGTGAACGTATATGCGGGTTTGTGAGTGCAGTTTCTGAATCCAGAGCTGCTGAAGCACAACGCTTCCTCACTTAAGTACCTACGTCTCCCATCATCTTAGATGGTACCGCCATTGGGTTGTGAACCCGAGACGTAGGTTGAACGACCAGCATTGTATAAACGACTAGTTCGTTCGTGCTGCGCATGCATGTTCCGTGCATGCTAAAGCGAAAGATGGTTCTTGAAGAATCGACAAGATGTATCTTTGCTCTGTCATCTTCGAGTTCGGAGTACGAACTCTCGATGACAGGGATGCCTGATGATGTGACATAATCATCTGGCGACATGTACAGTCATCGTCGACCGTACTGACGACTGTCATAAATGTATGACGCGACTCGACCTGTACAGTCATGATCGACCATACTGTCGACTGTCATAATAACATATGACATGACATGACATGACATGACATGGTATGACATGTATGACAGGTATGACACGTATGACATGTATGACACATATGTCATCGGTCATAACCCTGACAAATTAGGCGCGCTGCTGATGAAAAGCATGTATCGTCGTCGCCATTGATCAGCGCATGATACGAGCGCTGACTTGTGTACGGATCAAAATTCCGTCGATGATTACTATGCCATATATCATTCTGAACAATTTTCAATTCATTCATGTGCGTGCATGTAATTGACATGCATGTTGTAAGCTGCGAACCACTTCTGCGAGAACATGCGACCATCGCGCATGCTGCCAACTGCGAATTAGTCTATCGCGCATCGACATGTATGAAGCCGTACAAAAAGCAATTTGGTGCAATCACGAAAATTGTAATGCTGCGCTGATGACTTTCCGCACGGATAACAATTCCGCCGGTGATTTATGCTTCCGCGTCGCATCTGCGAACATATGTACATCTGCGAACCATTTATGCGAGTACATCTCATTGCTGCGCGGATGTATGCCATATGCACACCTTATCGTGTAGTATATGCGATCAGCTGTATCCTGCGAGTGCGCTTCTGCGAACGCGACAATTTTCTCGCACGCTGTCTTCGCTATTGCAGCGGATATATCAAATATTCGATTTATTCAAGTGCGTCGCCTTATGTGCTTAAGCTCCGCAACCTGACAACACAAATTAATGATATCTACACGCTGCACACAATTGAGTTCTCGTGCTGTTCGTGCCTTGACGAGCTAAATTAGAATACCATTCTGTTAGGGCTAGATAAACAAGCCCTCAATATATCATACAAAATACAAGTATGCGTTGTGTTGTAGAACGGCAAACACAAGCGTCAGATAATAACGGGATGGGGTGCAGAACTTCTGTGTGAAGATACTGCTGAAGCCCAACGCTTCGCTCATCTATACCATACGTCTCCCATCGCATAGATGGTACCGCCATTGGGTTGTGAACCCGAGACGTTGGTTGAACGACCAGTATCGTTAGAACGAATAGTTCGTTCATACTGCGCATGCGTGTTCCGCACATGCTTAAAGCAAAGATGGTTCTTGTTTGTTACTTCAAGATGTATCTTGCTTTGCCATCTTCGAGTTCGACGTACGAACTCTCGATGACAGAGTCATTCAAGTCTTTCCTTGAATAATGACAGATGATGTGACTTATCATCTGGCGACATGTACAGTCATAGTCGACCGTACTGACGACTGTCATTATAATATATGACATGGCTCGACATGACATGCCATGACATGGTATGGCATGTCTGACAGGTATGACACGTATGACATGTATGACACATATGTCATCGGTCATGATCCTGTATGGTATGACATGTCTGACAGGTATGACACGTATGACATGTATGACACATATGTCATCGGTCATGACCCTGACAGAAGTCCGACCTCTGAAAAGTAACTCGACACGAATGTCGTGAGGTCAAGACACTTTAAAGAGGGGAGATATGCTACGGATCGAAAGATGACAGACGCCCGCAGTCGCGATGTTGGTACGTCGTCGTCGATGTCACACGCATAGTCGATCATCGATCTGTAACATATCCGATCTGTACGAGTACCACTGAAATGCGCGAAAGGATCATCATCCTCCGCGTAGCTCAGTTGGTTAGAGCGTCGCACTAGAGAAGCGAACGTCACGGGTTCAAATCCCGTCGTGGAGCACTTTCGCCCATGACGATATATATGATTCGACCCGGCTCGTACAGTGAAAATCCCCGCACCGATTTCCAACCCTAACATTGGTATCGAAGCGACGGTTCGGAAACCGCCTCAGATGTAACGGCATAAGGCACACGATGTGACCTGCGCTACGATTGCGTATGCATGGGCACGATGTGACCCGCGCTGATGACGTGGATTCGGGCTGCATCCCAAGAACTGCGATGCACCTTCGGTGCGATGGGCTGCATCCCAAGAACTGCTACCCAGCTTCATCGCAGGCTGCCACGTCATCACATCTGAGGTCGGACCTCTGAAAAGTAACTCGACACGAATGTCGTGAGGTCACGACACTTTAAAGAGGGGAGATATGTTACGGATCGAAAGATGACAGACGCCCGCAGTCGCGATGTTGGTACGTCGTCGTCGATGTCACACGCATAGTCGATCATCGATCTGTAACATATCCGATCTGTACGAGTACCACTGAAATGCGCGAAAGGATCATCATCCTCCGCGTAGCTCAGTTGGTTAGAGCGTCGCACTAGAGAAGCGAACGTCACGGGTTCAAATCCCGTCGTGGAGCACTTTCGCCCATGACGATATATATGATTTGACCCGGCTCGTACAGTGAAAATCCCCGCACCGATTTCCAACCCTAACACGAACCCCGACCCTGCTTCCAACACCGACGCCGACGTTGCGACGAGGAAGTATCTGCAGGAGCAGTCCAAGCTTGTGGACGAGGTCTACAAGGGGCGGCTCCATCGGACATGGGCCAAGGGTATCCGCGATGATATCCTTGGCGACAAGAAGCATTATTTCAGCGGTACGACTGACGCGGGCCTCCTCTCCGATGTGGTGGTTCAGCTGCGTACGGAGTTCGAGTCCGCTTGGCTGGACCTCGTCTCGTTCGACCTTGACGACCCCCAAGCTCTGGTGGTGGGCAAGGTGAATGCGTTGCTGTACGACGTGCTTGGCCTCATCATTGAGAAGCGCACCGCAACGCGCACGTCTGGCTTACGGGTACGGACGCGTCTGCCGACCGAGATGGGCGACGAGCGCTGGTGGACATCGTCAAGCGCAACGTACCTGTGGCGCTGAGGGAGCCCTTCCCGCAGGAGCACGCCGCGCTGAGTTATCCCGCAAACGTTGACCCGCAGCCGATCTTGGCTCGGGAACAACGTTTGGTGCGGGATAACAAGGCAGCCGACTAGACACCCACCGAGGCCACCAGGAAGCTCAGCCTGTACAGCCGGCTTGACCCGGTGTTCTACGCCGCGGTCAAGGTGCGTTACCCCATGGTAGCCGATCTCGCGGCGGTTTCCCTCGGTGCTCGGCGCTCTCTGGTTGTGGAGATTTACCAGGCCCAGGCGCAGACGGACGTCGGGAAGGCCTTGCTGGCTAAGCCCGCAGGTGGTGGCACGTCGGCCATGCTCACCAGCAGCGAGCACCAGGCGCTAATGGACAAAATCAACGAGCTGACCGCGCTGGTTCACCAAAGGTACGAGGCGGCTACGCCGGTGGTGCAGCGGCAGCAGGACCCGCCGCAGCGGCAGCACGGCCAGCGCCGGCAGCAGCAGCAGCGCGGGCAGTCGCAGCGGGGCTTCCGCATGGGGGTCCAATCCCCACCGGCAGTGGGCTACGATCGTGACGAGCAGCGGGCGAAGCCGCTTTGTACCCGCTGCAAGAAACCGGTAAGGAGTTGTACCACTTCTACCGCGACTGCCCTCTTGGCGGTCGCCAACATCCCCCCACCTCAGCCGCGGCTTTTTGCGTCCCCATCGACGAGGAGGATGCGGAGGGCGTGCATGCACTCGCCATGTGTGCTGTTTTTTAGGAGGCAGCGGATGATGGGGCTGAGGCGTTTGCCCGTGCGGCGACGGCGTACGGTCCGCCAGCGGTGTTGTGCGGGGGGGTCGTTGGGGGCATCGACGTGTCGGCCTACGGCTTCTCCGTTGACGCGGCGCCACCGGTGACGGCTACGCCCGGTGACGACATCCTCCAGCGGCTGGACGACCTCGCGGCGGAGGTCAAGGCGTCGGTGGAACCAAAGGTACATTACACTCACGCGTCTTTCCCGCCTCCTGACGGCATCAAGCAGCAGGCCTCGGCTATGGTGTGCGGACCCGCCGCAGCGGGGACCACGCCGGAGGAGCAGGTTCCGGCAGGTGGTGCGGCGGCATCGGCTTCCGCCGTGCCGGCCCCTGCTATGCGTGTCTCGCAGGGAAAGGATGTGAAACCCGCGCCACTGCAATCGGCGCGGGTGACCACCACAGCGGAGGCGGACGGGGAGTTCGCTGGGTTCGTCCAGACCGCGAACCACGCCGCCGTCGGGCAGGTTGATCTCACGGGTTACGACACGGACGACTACGAGGACCTCGCCGACGGCAGCTTCATCGTGAAGCCGCGGACTCCGGCCATTTCGGCAAATCATGCGTCGCACCGTCCGCGACCCACGTGCCTCAGTCTGGTGGTGCATCCCGCACCTACGGTTGTGGCAAGCCACCATGGGGCTTCCCCGCGCATGCGGGTCCGTGGGGGTTTCATTACTTCGTCTCTCTCTTTCGTTTGATCTCGATCATGGGAGTGGGAGCTGCCGCTTACACGGCGGCCAATGACATCGACTCTGTGCAGGTATCGGGTCGGGCTACACCGCAGCCGGTGTTGTGCAGGGGGGATTTATGCATCTACCCTGGTATATCCGAGTTGGACCCCGTCACTCTGGATGCAGTACTGCACTCCCTGGGTGCTGCGACGGTGGTTCACCGGCCGCCTGACCCACGGGAGAGCAGCGCTGCAAGCTACTACCGTGGACATTGTGGTGACGGTGCCCTTCTGAACTTTGACCCCGAGTAGCTTTCCTTCTGGCTCTGGCAGTACACCACTCTGGTGGTGTGCTGAGATGTACTTTGACCTCAAAATGGTCTTCTGTTTGGTTTATGTTTCTGCTTTGCCACCTTTGAATTCTTCAAGGTGACTTGCTGACACAGTGCTTTTCAGTAGTTTAGCAAGACCTGAGTGCCTGTATGTCTCTGCTCTTGTGCCGGCTAGAGGGTTCCAATTTGTGTATCAGAATAGCACAGTTGGATTAGCAGTTAGGACTTGTCACCCTAGCTTCTGCCCTAACTTATCTTAACTTCTCTGACTTACCTGTCAGTCACCACCCACAGTGCTGGGGTGGTGTGCTGAAATCTGTTTAGGCAGCCCTGACCGGGAGTCCCGGTGCAGGCCCCTATGACAAATTCCTAGGTAGCCAACACTGGACCGTGACTGATCCGTAAGCCTGTGCTGTGACACCCCGAGTGTCACAGGTAGCTAGACTCGAGACCGTTCCGACTCCGTGACCGTTCCGGGTTTATCTAGCTTAGGGTTTATTTCTTATGAGAGTTTTATCTATATTGGTTCACTAACTGTCTGATATCTTGAACCGGGATATTCCAGTAAAAAATTAGGAAGCTCGAAAAGACGAAAACGAAGCTCGAAGTGCTACAAATCGCAACCAAATCTTAAGCATGCGAGCGTAAAACTTGGTTGAGACCATAGGTCCATAGCGTATGAATGCATATATATTTCAAGGCATTGTATCGGTTGCAGAATTGCTTATCGATCGATTTCGATATTTAATAATTCTAATCGATTATCGGCGATATCAATACATATCGATATCTCAAAAGTATATACGCTTTCTCATATACAACACATAACACTTTGAATTCCGAAGCGAAGCGATACCGATATATCGATTAAATGTGCGCAAAATGGATATCGATCGAGACCTATATGCCAATATTTACCGATATATCGATATATCAGAATATCTGCACAACGGATACAATGCCTTGATATATTTATGAACTTATGTGTACGATATATGTGTGAAAATGCATACATACGTCGCATTTAAGCAAAGTATAGCACGTGGTTTATGCTGTAGTTCCGCACTGAAACTTTGGCTCTGTTGAGTTTTGCACTGGCGCAACTCTTCTGAACATTTCTGAACATGATCGCTTCGGAAAGAAATCGAGATCGATCGGGAATTCCGACGACGGTATCCTATACACTGAACGGCATGAGATCGGCCAACAAAAGCCAGCCCACCATCATCCCTGTGGATGTGAGAAGCAAATCAAGAGCAGGGCGGGGCGGTGACAAGATACTACAAACGCATACATATTCCCAACCCAAATGCAAAGCAGCATGGAAAGATGATACGATGTGACTGATCAGTCCAAAATACACATACAGACTCCAAAGGCATATTCTAATCGCCCAACGATGTTTCGTTATCTCCTTTGGTCACCCAAAACAAACATCATAGCTCAATTCGGTGCAACACAAGCCTTTTGCACAATACCCTTGAAAACTACCAGATGCCACTCACTTGTCAATGGCTGCAGAGTCAAAGCACAATTGGGTGTGTTCGAAGATACGGTCCCACCTGATCATATCACGTTCATTGAAGGGAGAGCGTAGACGTTAAGGCTTGGCTCAGTAACTTATCAGGCTTACGAGACAAAGTGCGCAAAGAGAAAGTGACTGTTGTGGAAGTTGACTACTGCCACGTTTCCGGACGCCATTTTGGGAACGTTGCCGTGCATCAGGCGTAGAGCGCAAGACTGGATACTTCGAGCACAAACTGAAATGCATGCTTCAAGAGTCAAGAGAGGTAGGCAAATATTCATAAAGGCAGGTTCGTTTTCTGGGTGTAGCGTGAGCTAGGCGTAACACATCTTGCTAGTCCAAAAAGTGAAGGTATCCGTGTGTCGGGCAAGCAAAAAGATCCGAGCACTGCCTTGACGCTCAATAGGCATCCTAAAGTCAACGTCTCTTGCAAGCTTGAAAACGCGAGTACCGCTGAAGATGCGAGATCGCGTGGAACTTGAAAGGTTGACGAGCCGTACCATTCTTGAAAGAAAACACGCTCATATCTACGCTAGGTGTTACACATAGTTTGAAAGCGAACTCCGTGTATTTTTTTCTGGGAGTCAGTGATGGTTTACCTCAGTCTGGACAGATCGAAAGTGATTATGGGACTGCCGTGTGTCAATAGGTACGGTATTGCGCCTTCTGGTAAAGGCTGTCGTTGACTTGATCTCTTTGACCTGTCAGAGCGACTATTGATCTGTGTGGCCACAACGGCCATAACACACATTTCATCGTTCTACAACCATCCTATCGAAGTTTCATAGTAGCTATGGCCGTTAATGACGTCAGGCTGGCAGCCCGATGCTTTCCAATCTTTATGAATCCGTTTGTGCGCGAAATTTCCAACATGGTATTCAAGGTATGCTTCCTTCGAGGTGTAGCGCTCTAAAAGTAGAATAGTGTACGGATCCTTGTCACTCAAAAACATTTTGTACTGATATAGCCAACTGCGTTCATTTTTCGAAACCCAAGCTTCTTGAGTTTTCCATAACGCTGTAAAACAGTCTAAGTCACTTTGTGTCTTGAACTTCAGCTGTATTTCGAGTAACCATGAAGGTTCGTGTGATATCGGGTAGCTCGTTGAGTTTGAAGCTCGTCCCGCTAAAAAGGAAGCGACGCACGCGAAAGCCCCAACACACACCACTGCAAAATTAGAACGCAAAGCTTTATATTTTGACTCGAACATGGCATAAATTGAAAAAGGTGGCTGCAGAGCAAGTAGAAGAGGACACGATCGCAAGTTTGGATTATGGAGAGCCCAGTAAAATGACCTCTGCGCTCCTCAAACAGATTATAACACAGCTCTACCGCTCAAAGATCTGAAAAACAATATCGGAAGCGTTACACAAAACAGACGCGAGCACGTCATTCGACTGGACTGAAGAGCTCTTCTAACGTTCATCGTTCAAGTGCTGATGTGTAGGTGCATGTTTTATTAGGGGTAAAAGGGCTCCGAAAAAGGTCACAGTTACGTGTCCAATATGGCGCGCCCACGCGTTCAAAATCCACCCCTTGTAAAATCGCATCATCATGAGCATGCGATGGGATGGACGGATGGAGCATGCGATGGAGGTTGGAGGATGCGTTCGCCGTTCGGCTTCGCATTCTTTCTTTTCACTTTTTCTTTTTGCTTTTTGTTTTTCTCCCTGTATTCAACCCCTGTAGTCATAGACTACATACGATAGACATAACTAGCGTCACAGGCACAGCGACAGGGCTCGGGAGCAAGCATTCGACTGCTGAAGTGCCATGCCAGTCTCCAGTTGAACAGTAGGCTATTGATATATATATATATAAAACTAGCGTCATGACATTTTAGAGTTTCGCTATTTCTTGAGATAGGTGAGGATGAACGTTTACTTATATTCCCAAAATACGTGTGCAGAGTTGATTGCTCTTCGTCTTTAAATGAAGATGGAGCTAGTCCGAAATGCAGTCCTCGTTGAAAACGATGGCGGTGGAAGTTCAAATTTTTCTCCTGACTCGAATTCTGTTTTCTTTCGTTGTTATTTATGTTATCAGGCGTCGCACCACTCTTGCCTTTCGCAGTCTCGGGTGAAAATCACGGCTTCGGAAACGTCCAGGACGTTTACAGTGTGCTGTCGACTCAAGTTCTTTGTTTGACTTGTTTCTTGGTGCCAGAAGGTAGCCAAGGTAGCAGTCCCGGGTATTGAGAATAACTATTCCAAGCGTTGCCCGCTTTCGACTCGTTAGAGTAAAAACTTGTGTGACCTGTAGACGGAACGAATGGTATTCGAGATTAGAAGGTCTTCTGTGGGAAATAAGTCTTTTTTAGTTTGCTAGTTTTTCGGTTGCGTTTTTTGCAGGTTTTTCCTCGTGTACGACCGAAGCGTGTCCCGTTTAGCTCGCTTTTGGGGCTAAGGATGTAGTGGCGTGTGGACGTCCTCACAAGGCCCAAGAAGTCCACGCAGACAGACTGTTGAAACTCTATGGGTTGCGCAGTATCACGGGAGACGGAACCACTTGACAACAAGCAACTAGCCTCGCTTCGAAAAACCCTTGAGCGCCTGGAGGAGGAGGAGCGTTTAGCTAAGGTTGGAGAGGAAGCTTCGGCAGCTGCGGCAGCTGAGCGAGAGGCACAATGCCGGTTGGCTGAACAGGAAATTTGGTTCCGAAAGAACATTCCGAACTATGGCGCTGCATCCTATGGGGCAATTTCACAACCGACACTTGAAAAGGCCCATAACGACGCCCTGTACGTTGCCATCAATATGGGGGATGAGCAAGTGAGCACCACGGAGCATACCGGCGGTGTGTAGCATGGAGTGTTTAAGGGTAACTATTGACGGGAATGAGAGATCATAAAACCTTGAAAAGCAGCAAGCACTACGACTTGTTGGTTACTGTTAATATAAGCACTGCGGATACAACGGTTTCATTTAGTCTTCCAGAGGGTCCGTGCTTGACATCACTGCTCATCGCACGCATCACATCACTGTGCGTCGTGAGTGATAGTGAAGGCTTAAAGCTTGATACAAATGAAGTAAAAGGTTTATTTGCGTCGGGGGCTAGGTAAACTGGTATGTACTGATGTTCGCTGTGGCTCCTCTGTTTCACTCTCACTGAAATACCACACTGTATTTGGCTCTTCTGAAGAACACGGAGCCCAATGCTCTCGGTACATCAAAGCCATCGATGGCATGAGCCCCCCCCTTCTTCCGGCGCCCCCTTCCCCAGATCCGCAGATGTAACTGTTTTCTGCAAAATTCAATCCCACCGCAAACGTTTTCAGGCCTGAAAAGATATTTGGATTTGGATATAATATATTTCATGCATGTGTTTTATAAGATGTGCCTGGCAATATTCGTATTAGTTATTAATGGCACAATGAAAATACTTCTTTAGATTATCTGATGACATGACAAGTTCGAGTTATTGCACTTCATGCACAGCTGTAGACTCCCGCAAATAAGACATACAACTATCAGATCTGCTATGGTTACTCCCCTGTGGCAGCAAACCTGTCAGATGATTGGAAGCAGCCATTCGTTGTATAGCACGTACTCACATGCAGAGAAGTACAGTACAAGGAGGTCCGCAGATGTGTTTGGTCTGGGTGGTCGCACCCTTCAGCCACCACGCATGTCCCCAGCAAGTGTGAAGCACACAACGAATGCGACGCAACCAACCGCAGGCATTACGAACACCCTCGAAATACCACTTGACGGCCTCCAGGTGCAACAACTCTCAGTTTCAAAATCCCGGTGAGGACTGCGCATCCTCGCCAGACCAGATACCGAAGTGAGACTATGCTTCTGTCACACAACAACTGGTACGTTACGACATAATGGAGGGAATAATAATATGTGTGTGTGTGTGTGTGTGTGTGAAATGTCGTATAATATGTGTGTACGTTTGTGGTATCTTGTCACGGCCCCGCCCTGCTCTTGATTTGCTTTTCACATCCACTGGGATGATGATGGGCTGGCTTTTGTTGGCCGATCTCATGCCGTTCAGTGTGTGTGAAATGCGGAGTACTCAGAACAAGTTCAGAAGAACCGGTCTGAAGAAAAATGCTGATTATGAGGGGTCATGATGCCGTAGAGTTCTCGTACCGATTACAGATCACCGATTAGGGTGTAGGGTTTAGGATGCTTGCGCGAAATAAGTATCGTGATTTTAAAGCCAAAGATCGAGAAGGTCAACAGTAATAAAAGACAAAAGTATGTCTACCAACACATGACCGCTTCTGTCAGGGATATGACCGATGACATATGTGTCATACATGGCATACGTGTCATACATGTCATACCATGTCATATCATGTCATGTCATGTCATGTCATGTCATATGTTATAATGACATACAGTCGTCGAGTATTGTCAGTACGGTCGACTATGACATGTACAGTCATAATATCTGTCATCCACTCACCATGAGTGACATCTGTCATCGAGAGGCCAGGTACGGCATCTCGATGGCGAAGTAAGACAAGTTCTTGAACAACAAACTGTTCTGAGAGGACGCGTCTTCGCTTCAAGCATGAACTGGACACCATGCGGGTATCAACAGGCTAATTCGACCAGCCGATAATGTTAGTTCACCCAATGCCCTCGGGTTCACAACCCGATGGTGGTAACGCTTATGAAGCGTGAGGGCATTGGTATATGAGGAGCATTGCGCTCAAGCAGATACTTCTGGACACCAGAGACTGCACTCATACCCCACCAAATATTGTCGCGCGTTGCTACAGTTCAATAGCAACCGCATAGTCTGAAAGGTTGAATATCAACTCTGACAGCTTCCATGACTCAGATATGTTGAGGATTATACATCATTGTAAATTGATGGTAGTTTCCGCACATCGTATAGTGCGGCGTTCAGCGTCGTTCACATTCACACTACATACGAGATCAATACGTAACATATGAGATAATAACTTGACAGCAGACACACGCAGAGTAACCAAATATGCTATATCGGATGCGTGGCAGGTGGCATGCGACTGTTGTGCGAACCCGTCACGGTGTTCTTTCGAGCATCACTCAATCCCCTGCTTAATATTGTCATCACCGCCATAAGTTCAGTGAAAGCCTGTAGTCGGAGCGCGCCGGAGATAGCACACCATATGATTTCGAGGGGGCGGGGCGAACATTGCTAAGGTGGGGAGTCAATAGGGAACACGGGATTTTGCCGAGCTGCAAAACTTTAATCACCCCGCCTCCCCTCCATTGTAATGGTTGCAAGCTCTAACTGCGACACAGCTGTAGCGCGTTGCAACGTCCAGATTTAGGGTTCACGGTACAGGGTTTTCGGGCTTAGTCACCAAACTCCATGATCATATCATCAAATACCATCTGTCGCATCTGATTGCCTCTATGGATCACGTCGATGCGCATCGTTATGGCGAGTTGTTGCTACGTTGCCTAAATATATGGAGCGGGGCTAATTTTGGACCACTTTGTACCAAGGTTGGCAATTCAGATTCAGAATCGGAATTCAGAATTCAGATCGGAATTCAGATCGTAACGTAATTCAGACAAATTCAGACAAATTCAGATGAAAATACGGTTTAAGCCTATTCGAGCCATAATAACAACCACACGAGGCGCGCGGCGAGAGCCTGGCACGTAGGGACCTACGACAGGTCCCGAGGGACCTTCTATAGGTCTTGAGGGAGCAGAGGGACCCGTGGTGAAATGGCTTGAGCTGAAATGTATGAGCCGTGGGTTTAGGGTTTAGGGTTTAGGGAATATGGTTTAGGGTTTATGTCGCCTAAACCCTAATTCTTAAACTCACAGCTCATACATTTCAGGAACTCTGGGTTTAGGGTTTAGGGTTTAATGGGTGAAACTCTAAAGTTTAGGGTTTATAGTGGGTTAAACTCTAAACCCTAAACCCACAGCTGTAGTTCTGTTTAGCTCAAGCCATTTCACCACGGGTAAACCCTTAAACCCTAAACCTAAAACCCTAAATACGGCAGTAGGTGTGCTTGTCAAGGAAACCCCAATTCGAAACCCTAATTCGCGAAACCCTAAACCAGGGGCGGGGGGGGAGAGAGAGGAGGAGGGGGTTGCAGATTGAAGCAGTGTTGCCGCAGAGTCGCAGAGCCTCCGAGATCTCCGGAGGTCTCCAAAGTG
>LGRX02035086.1:0-10100 GCA_001247695.2 Cymbomonas tetramitiformis | reverse complement strand
GCGCCCACCGCTTCGATTGCTGCGCCCACCACTTCGATTGCTGGGTTCAGGGTTCTGAGCGCAGGCTTGGTGGTGGGGAGCTGGCTCCGGCAGCATGGGGGCAGAGGTGGACCGGTATCAGAGGGACAGCATCAGTGCGCAGGTGGTGCAGTTGCAGGGGCACGCGGGTGGCCAGTTCTCCACTAGCGAGCTCCGGACAATGCGGATGAGTGTCCCGAAGTGTGTGCTGACTCCTTTGATCCCCGGCGTGGGGTACATAGTGCAGCCGAGACTCTGTGGCTATATGGTGCGAAAGGAATCGGTCCGAGGATAAGCCACGCACACATACAGATAAGTGAGATCAAGGTATTTCCTATCGACGCCATTGGTATCAATATCAGAATTGCAGTACACAAGGCGCACTGAATTAAGGTCTGACCAACCTGCTCAATGTTTCGACATCCATTCACCATACCCCAAGAGCCTTCAGCTTGCTCATGAAACCAACCCTCTTCTTCCGCCCATGCTTTCTGAGAGAGACAGTCCCAGCAACCAATCACGATCTCTGAGGATGAAACCCAACAACCTGTTTGCACGCATCCCTGTGTATCAAACTACAGACAATTCCTGAGCACGCGTCGCGTACCTCAGGGGGCAGAGCATCGACAACGTAGATGCCATGCGTCGCGTGCGCACGAGTAGATGCCATGCGTCACGTGCGCACGAGGCACTTCCGGCAGAGGCGATGCGTGAACATGCAGGGTGCAGTGCGGCAGCGGGATGCGCAGGCTTCCACGGTCGTCCGTCAACGCACTGCTGAACACACTCAAGGGAGTCGCTAGCACATGCGCAACCCGCAGAGAGCTGCCTTCACCTGACTATCTCCGTGCGCGCTGTACTCGAAGTGGCCGGGCTGTTTGCCACCAACACGGGGACAGACATTTCCTTGCCCAGCCCCAAATTCACGTGCTTCAAGGTGGCGTCCCCATGAAGGCTGCCCAGAGCAGGGGCCTCGACACCCCGCAAATGAGAAGCACCTGCACCCGTCGGCGCATCATGCCGCCATCCGACACGTGGCACTCAGCTTCAGCTCTCAGCCATAACCTGCCTATTGAATGGGGCGCATCGGAGGTGCGTGCGGAGCGGCCAGGGTCGGAGCAATGCTGTGATCGCGGAATTGTGCGGAGCGCACATGCTGGTGCACACCGGAGATGCAATCCGCGGAGCCGGGAAGGGGCGAAGAAGCGAGCGCTGCGCGGGATTGGCCCAGGGCGCAACGCGGGCCGGCAGGCACGACATCCGAGTGAAACGGGAGAACAGGGCGGCCCTTCATTGTCGAAGCCACCGGGCCTCGCTGCATGCGCCAAACATTGACGACAAAAAGTATTCCTCGAAGGCTCAACCAGGGGCGGACGGCGCATAGCGGCAGGGCTCCTCTTCTCGCTCTTCAGTCAGCTCGTGACCGCGTGGTAGAGGATCAACAACGACACAACCGGAATAATGAAATAACGAATTCATAAATGCACGGATGTCAAGAGAGGATGCGCGGCGGTGCTAGGCAAAGCCGAGCGCAACCTCGACGGAAACTTTCCACCAGCTTTTGGCTCCGTCATCAACCACATCATGCGACATGGCCACAAGCACTGACCACACAATGCTTGCCACACAATGCTTGAAGAATGTGAGGGATATTTGGCAATGCGGTGCAGCCTGCCCGGCCCACCTTGCGCGCGCGGGGCGCACAGCGCAGCCGGCAACGTGGCAAGTCCGAGGATATCGCGCAGCACACCGACTGAGATGGCGCTTTCAGGACGCCGCGAACACCACTGGTCCGCACAGCGCGAGGTTCTAACACTCCAGAGTTTCATGATTTAGGGTGGCAGCGATTTCCTCAGCCACAAGTTCGGCACGTGGGTAAGCTATGAAGGGGCAACAGGGGGCTTACTTGTGCGCCGGACTTCGCCAGGCATGTCATACTCAGAGTAAGGAAGCCCCGCCACGCCGGCCCCGCTGGCTTCACCATCCGCTGTCTGCGGCCGGCGACGCTGTGCCGTGGACGACGGGATCATTAGCACAGAGTCCCGGGAACGCTTCTGCAACTTTGGCGGGAGGGATGGCATCAGCTCTGGTGGGCAGGAGTGGCACTTAGGTATACCGAGCTCCTCGTCGGGGCTATCACCGGGCGGGATGAATCCAATGGTTCGAATGCCGTAGCTGTGAATGCTGTCTTGTAGCCCTTCAGCTTGCTTCATCTTCGCCTGCGGGCTATCACCCGGCGGGTTGAACCCAATTGTTTGAATGCTGTGGCTGTGAATGCTGTCTTGTAGCGCCCCTTCAGCTTGCTCCATCTTTGCCTGCTTGACAGTTGTCATCCCGCTCAGCACAGGGACCTTGTGGCACCCTGTGGGGTGATAATGATTCAGACACATATGCAATGAAGGAGAGGAGTGTAGACCCCCAACATGGTACCTGGAATCAACCTAGGAAATGATGCCTATTCCGATGGGAAGATAATCTGCAAAGCTGCGATCTACTTGTTAATTTACTTGTTCGTGAAGGAGGCCGGGTGATGTTGGAGGTCTTGAGGACATCCGACAATCCCGAAAACAACCAAGAAAATTCTATAGGGTTTTAGGGTGCATGTCAAGAAATTCATGAAGAAATCAAGCGCCTTTTCATGGCTGGACACAAATACATATTGCCAATCAATTCACTTTCCAGAGAGCGCGGTGCTCAACCTCAATTGAACGAATACGCACGGCGCGAGTGAAAGTCAATCAACGGATGCTTAGGACTTTGCGAAGTCAATCAACGGATGCTTAGGACTTTACGAAGTCAATCAACGGCTGCTTAGGACTTGGCGAAGTCAATCAACGGATGCTTAGGACTGAAGTCAATCAACGGATGCTTAGGACTTGGCGAAGACGGATGTAGGACTGCGAAGTCAATCAACGGATGCTTAGGACTTGCGAAGTCAATCGACGGATGCTTAGGACTTGGCAAAGTCAATCAACGGATGCTTAGGACTTGGCGAAGTCAATCAGCGGATGCTTAGGACTTGGCGAAGTCAATCAACGGATGCTTAGGACTTGGCGAAGTCAATCAACGGATGCTTAGGACTTGGCGAAGTCAATCAACGGATGCTTAGGACTTGGCGAAGTCAATCAACGGATGCTTAGGACTTTGCGAAGTCAATCAACGGATGCTTAGGACTTTTTGAAAGCCCGTTGCAACAGAATAGGCTCTGAGTGTTTTGGTGGCAAGAAGATAGCTGAGTTGTGTCTACCCAGACTTTCTCTCCTCCGCGGTGTGCATGTCGCCTGATGATGACGACATAGAGAGAGAGAGAGTTAGAATGTTTGTGGTGGTAACAAAATATAGTTTCGAGTCGTTCTGATATCGCCACGCGCATGCAGGCGCCAGGCCCCTGCAAGCCCGTCGGAGCGGGGAGCACCTGCTGCGCCTGCAGGCCCCTCAGAGCCGGGAGCTCCTGCAGCTTGCTCTTCTGCCTGGCCTGCGACTGCAGCTCCCTCAACAGGGTCCGCACTCGTTCCCTCCTCGCAGCCTCTTCTGCCTCTTCCTCGCGATATGAGAAGTGTCCGAAGTCCCCCCACGTGCCCCATGTGGCAACGTCTGGCCCAAGCTGTCTAGCGGCAAGCTGCAGCCTCGCTTCCAGCGGGAGCAGCGAGAGCAGGTCGCGCATCTGACACACAACTCGCAAGCAGATGTCAAATGGAGAAGCTGGAAATTTCCCAGAAGCAGCAACAGAAGAAAAAGACGCTGTGCCCGAGGAGACACAGCGAGCATCCGGAATATGCCGCGGCGAGCAGTGACGTGGCGCGGACCTCCCAGGAGGACAGTAGGGAAGGCGCGGAAGTGCAGGGTTTCCAGGCACATCCAGCAGGCGAGATTCATTCAAAGCGCTGCCAGGAGGGGCACTGGCTGCTCGAAGCGCTGCCAGGAGGCGCTGGCTGCTCGAAGCGCTGCCAGGAGGGGCGCTGGCTGCTCGAAGCGCCGCCAGGAGGGGCGCTGGCTGCTCGAAGCGCTGCCAGGAGGGGCGCTGGCTGCTCGAAGCGCTGCCAGGAGGGGCGCTGGCTGCTCGAAGCGCTGCCGCTGGCTGCTCGAAGCGCTGCCGGGAGGGGCGCTGGCTGCTCGAAGCGCGCCGGAGGGGCGCTGGCTGCTCGAAGCGCTGCCAGGAGGGGCGCTGGCTGCTCGAAGCGCTGCCGGAGGGGCGCTGGCTGCTCGAAGCGCTGCCAGGAGGGGCGCTGGCTGCTCGAAGCGCTGCCGGGAGGGGCGCTGGCTGCTCGAAGCGCCGCCGGGAGGGGCGCTGGCTGCTCGAAGCGCTGCCAGGCGGGGCGCTGGCTGCTGGAAGCGCCGCCGGGAGGGGCGCTGGCTGCTGAAGCGCCGCCAGGAGGGGCGCTGGCTGCTCGAAGCGCTGCCAGGAGGGGCGCTGGCTGCTCGAAGCGCTGCCAGGAGGGGCGCTGGCTGCTCGAAGCGCTGCCAGGAGGGGTGCTGGCTGCTCGAAGCGCTGCCGGGAGGGGCGCTGGCTGCTCGAAGCGCTGCCGGAAGGGGCGCTGGCTGCTCGAAGCGCTGCCAGGAGGGGCGCTGGCTGCTCGAAGCGCTGCCGGAAGGGGCGCTGGCTGCTCGAAGCGCTGCCAGGAGGGGCGCTGGCTGCTTGAAGCGCTGCCGGGAGGGGCGCTGGCTGCTCGAAGCGCCGCCGGGAGGGGCGCTGGCTGCTCGAAGCGCTGCCAGGCGGGGCGCTGGCTGCTGGAAGCGCCGCCGGGAGGGGCGCTGGCTGCTGAAAGCGCCGCCAGGAGGGGCGCTGGCTGCTGGAAGCGCTGCCAGGAAGGGCGCTGGCTGCTCGAAGCGCTGCCAGGAGGGGCGCTGGCTGATCGAAGCGCCGCCAGGAGGGGCGCTGGCTGCTCGAAGCGCTGCCAGGAGGGGCGCTGGCTGCTCGAAGCGCTGCCAGGAGGGGCGCTGGCTGCTCGAAGCGCTGCCAGGAGGCGCGCTGGCTGCTCGAAGCGCTGCCGGGAGGGGCGCTGGCGGCTCGAAGCTCTGCCGGGAGGGGCGCTGGCTGCTCGAAGCGCCGCCGGGAGGGGCGCTGGCTGCTCGAAGCGCTGCCGGGAGGGGCGCTGGCTGCTCGAAGCGCTGCCAGGAGGGGCGCTGGCTGCTCGCAGCTCTGCCAGGAGGGGCGCTGGCTGCTCGAAGCGCTGCCAGGTGGGGCGCTGGCTGCTCGAAGCGCTGCTCGAAGCGCTGCCAGGAGGGGCGCTGGCTGCTCGAAGCGCTGCCCGAAGCGCTGCCAGGAGGGGCGCTGGCTGCTCGAAGCGCCGCCAGGAGGGGCGCTGGCTGCTTGAAGCACTGCCAGGAGGAGTGCTGGCTGCTCGAAGCGCCGCTTGAAGCGCTGCCGGGAGGGGCGCTGGCTGCTCGAAGCGCTGCCAGGAGGGGCGCTGGCTGCTCGAAGTGCCGCCAGGAGGGGCGCTGGCTCTTTGAAGCGCTGCTCGAAGCGCTGCC
This sequence comes from Cymbomonas tetramitiformis, assembly GCA_001247695.2. Lineage (NCBI taxonomy): Eukaryota > Viridiplantae > Chlorophyta > Pyramimonadophyceae > Pyramimonadales > Pyramimonadaceae > Cymbomonas > Cymbomonas tetramitiformis. The sequence continues at coordinate 4,610 of LGRX02035086.1, read as the reverse complement.
AGGAGGGGCGCTGGCTGCTCGAAGCGCCGCCGGGAGGGGCGCTGGCTGCTCGAAGCGCCACCGGGAGGGGCGCTGGCTGCTCGAAGCGCCGCCGGGAGGGGCGCTGGTTGCTCGAAGCGCTGCCGGGAGGGGCGCTGGCTGCTCGAAGCGCCGCCAGGAGGGGTGCTAGCTGTTCGAATCGCCGCCTGGAGCGGCGCTGGCTGCTCAAAGCGCCGCAGGAGGGGCGCTGGCTGCTCGAAGCGCCGCCGGGAGGGGCGCTGGCTGCTCGAAGCGCCGCCGGGAGGGGCGCTGGCTGCTTGAAGCGCCGCCAGAAGGGGCGCTGGCTGCTCAAAACACAGCCAAGAGGAGCGCTGGCTGCTCGAAGCGCCGCAGGGAGGGGCGCTGGCTGCTCGAAGCGCTGCCAGGAGGGGCGCTGGCTGCTCGAAGCGCCGCCGGGAGGGGTGCTGGCTGCTCGAAGCGCCGCCAGAAGGGGCGGTGGCTGCTCGAAGCGCTGCCAGGAGGGGCGGTGGCTGCTCGAAGCGCTGCTCGAAGCGCTGCCAGGAGGGGCGCTGGCTGCTCGAAGCGCTGCCAGGAGGGGCGCTGGCTGCTCGAAGCGCTGCCAGGAGGGGCGCTGGCTGCTCAAAGCGCTGCCAGAAGGTGCTGGCTGCTCGAAGCGCCGCCGGGAGGGGCGCTGGCTGCTCGAAGCGCCGCTGGGAGGGGCGCTGGCTGCTCGAAGCGCCGCCGGGAGGGGCGCTGGCTGCTCGAAGCGCCGCTGGGAGGGGCGCTGGCTGCTCGAAGCGCCGCCGAGAGGGGCGCTGGCTGCTCAAAGCGCTGCCGGGAGGGGCGCTGGCTGCTCGAAGCGCCGCCAGGAGGGGTGCTAGCTGTTCGAATTGCCGCCGGGAGGGGCGCTGGCTGCTCGAAGCGCCGCCGGGAGGGGCGCTGGCTGCTCGAAGCGCCGCCGGGAGGGGCGCTGGCTGCTCGAAGCGCTGCCAGGAGGGGCGCTGGCTGCTCGAAGCGCTGCCAGGAGGGGCGCTGGCTGCTCGCAGCTCTGCCAGGAGGGGCGCTGGCTGCTCGAAGCGCTGCCAGGAGGGGCGCTGGCTGCTCGAAGCGCTGCCAGGAGGGGCGCTGGCTGCTCGAAGCGCTGCCAGGAGGAGTGCTGGCTGCTCGAAGCGCTGCCGGGAGGGGCGCTGGCTGCTCGAAGCGCTGCCGGAAGGGGCGCTGGCTGCTCGAAGCGCTGCCAGGAGGGGCGCTGGCTGCTCGAAGCGCTGCCGGAAGGGGCGCTGGCTGCTCGAAGCGCTGCCAGGAGGGGCGCTGGCTGCTTGAAGCGCTGCCGGGAGGGGCGCTGGCTGCTCGAAGCGCCGCCGGGAGGGGCGCTGGCTGCTCGAAGCGCTGCCAGGCGGGGCGCTGGCTGCTGGAAGCGCCGCCGGGAGGGGCGCTGGCTGCTGAAAGCGCCGCCAGGAGGGGCGCTGGCTGCTGGAAGCGCTGCCAGGAAGGGCTCTGGCTGCTCGAAGCGCTGCCAGGAGGGGCGCTGGCTGATCGAAGCGCCGCCAGGAGGGGCGCTGGCTGCTCGAAGCGCTGCCAGGAGGGGCGCTGGCTGCTCGAAGCGCTGCCGGGAGGGGCGCTGGCTGCTCGAAGCGCTGCCAGGAGGGGCGCTGGCTGCTCGAAGCGCCGCCGGGAGGGGCGCTGGCTGCTCGAAGCGCCACCGGGAGGGGCGCTGGCTGCTCGAAGCGCCGCCAGGAGGGGCGCTGGCTGCTCGAAGCGCCGCCAGGAGGGGCGCTGGCTGCTCGAAGCGCCGCAAGGAGGGGCGCTGGCTGCTCGAAGCGCCGCCGGGAGGGGTGCTGGCTGCTCGAAGCGCCGCCGGGAGGGGCGCTGGCTGCTCGAAGCGCCGCCAGAAGGGGCGATGGCTGCTCGAAGCGCCGCCGGGAGGGGCGGTGGCTGCTCGAAGCGCTGCCAGGAGGGGCGCTGGCTGCTCGAAGCGCTGCCAGGAGGGGCGCTGGCTGCTCGAAGCGCTGCTTGGAGGGGCGCTGGCTGCTCGAAGCGCTGCCAGGAGGGGCACTTGGTGTACCGGGGCCATCAACAACCTGTGTTCCAAGGTGCGCCCACAGCCGACAAGGCCTGGCTGTGGGCAAGTGAGAGCCTGGAGGGAAAAGGCACAGGCGTCTCCAAGGGGTGTGGTACAGACGCGGTAGACCATTTGCAATGAGCTTTCGTGAGAGCGAGGGGCAGCAGGAAGCAGGCACGGGTCAGAGGGTGGTGCCAGGCGGTCTGGACCTGCCCCGCGCTGGTCTCGTCGCGCTCGAGGAGCATGTGCGCCAGAGCCTGGGGCGCGGAGGAGCAGCGCTGCAGCCTCTCCTGGCCGACCACTTGCAGCGGCTGGATGCCCTGTGCAGCTCCCATTAGGTGTGGCAGAGATCCCATTGATCCCATTGATCCCATTGGGCGTGGCAGCGATCCCATTGATTCCATTGGGCGTGGCAGCGATCCCATTGATCCCATTGGGTGTGGCAGTGATCTGAGCATGCCCCTCTGTGAGGACTGTGAACGAGCCCGCCTTGATCCCACCCATGAGGGCTCCGATGCGCGCGCACCGTCTGGCGCAGATTCGGCGCCTTGCCGGCCGCGAACCAGCGGCGTAAAATGGTGTGATGCACTCAATTCATGCGCCCCTGCACCCCTCACGCCGCCAAGGGTGTGACCCATGTGCAGTGACTGATTGAAGACTCTCCATAATCTGCTGTCGCCATTCCCACATCCGCCGGAGGGTGAACCCCCTCGGTCCCCCCGTTGGGGAGCCACGTGCAGAGCCTGCCCCCGTAACCACCATCCTACCTGACCCAGAATCAGCAGCTGTTCCCCAGCAGCCGCTAGCCACGGAAGCTTTGCAACCCGAGGCTTGTTTACCTGCTCACCCCCACCCCCAAGACAACGCGTCACCGCAGCGGAGGGATATTGAGCGACCTCCTGGGACGCAGAGAACCGCTTTGGAGCGGTGAGGCACCTTCTGGTGGAACTGCTGCATCTCCGGCACCGCGCCGAAGAGCCCCTTGTTCGGATTCGGCTCTGCCGCCGCCTCTGCCAATGTGGTCTTGTTGTCATTCCCGAACAAATTCATGACAATATACACCGCCTTTATCTTCTGCAGCTTCCTTGCATCCGACGCCTTGCTCTCCGCTTCCAGTCGCCTCGCCTCGTCCACCTGGCGCGTCCCCCCCACACCCACCCACGCTGCTCCACCAACATGGTTTGGAGGGAAATCACTGAAGCGGCGTTTCTGAGCCAGCGTGCGGACCATCAGAGGAGGGCGCCCCGTGATGTGATCAAAGATGTAGAGCTACGCGAGAGTGTTGAAGGGGCTCCGGTCATTACCCCACTGGCCCGGTCACTACCCCACTGGCCCGGTCACTACCCCACTGGCCCGGTCATTACCCCACTGGCCCGATCACTCACCCCACTGGCCCGGTCACGCCTCCCACTGGCCCGGTCACTACCCCACTGGCCCGGTCATTACCTCCCACTGGGCCTCACTACCCCACTGGCCCGGTCACTGCCCCACTGGCCCGGGTCTGGCCTCCCACTGGCCAGGTCACTTCCCACTGAGGTGAAGCGGGCGAGCAAAGGCCATGGTGTGTCGGCTCAAGTGGTGACCCGCCTGCCATTACCCCACTGAGGTGAAAGCGGGCTAGCAAAGGCTGCGGTGTCGGCCTCGCAGCGGGTGACCCGCCTGCCATTACCCCACTGGAGGTGAGCGGGCAGCAAAGGCCATGGTGGTGTCGGCGAAGGGTGACCTGGCTCTGCCATTACCCCACTGAGGTGAAAGCGGGCGAGCAAAGGCTATGGTGGTGTCGGCCCGGCGGGTGACCCGCCTGCCATTACCCCCCTGGAGGTGAAAGCGGGCGAGCAAAGGCCATGGTGGTGTCGGCCTCGTGCGGGTGACCCGGGCTGCCATTACCCCACTGGAGGTGACAGCGGGCGAGCAAAGTAGGAAAACAGTAAACTCTCATGCAGTGTTAATCACAGAGAGGCCAAAAGTACAAATTCTGACAGTATGACAGTATGACAGTATGACTGTGCTGACAGAGTACAGTATCATGTGTATATGTAGACAGAGCAATGATGACAATGAGTCTGCAAGAGACAGAAGATCAATTCAAAATGTACACAGTATCTGTTACAGAACACACGAGTACAAGCACGAGTACAGTTGAAGCTATGACTGAGTAACAGTTAGCTTAGACAGAGAACACACCTGTGTGATATGAAGCACTGACTGTAACTCACAAAACACTTCTTTCAGATTTATATGATTCAACTGTGTGTGTGTGTGTGTGTGTGAGTTCGTACACATTCAACTAATGTTATGCCTGAGTATGCAAACTAAGTAGAAGTTGATTATCCTAGGTTATGGGCCTGGTATAGGTCTGAGGTAGTTCAGAACGGAAGTATCCCACGCGGGAATCACAACTTCAGGACTTAGTAGAGCAACAGGTTGCTTTTATGAAGACAATGGCAGAGACAATTAAGGTGTTGAGTGCCGAGAAGAAAGAGCCTGAGAAAACATCAGATCATGAAGAAGCTGAGTCGGGTGTCATTAGCCCTGCCAACGCACAGAAGACAGTTCAGTGCGTGGTGAA
>LGRX02035085.1:0-23469 GCA_001247695.2 Cymbomonas tetramitiformis | reverse complement strand
TAGCAACAGATGCCCACATGGCAATGCCCGATGACAGCAGAAGAAGTAGTAGTAGATGGGCCGTTCCACCTCTCGGTAATCAACGAGCGCCGTGGATTTTTTGTGGCCCTTGTCCCTCCTGCATTAGCTTAAGCCTGACGATCACCAGGGACCACTAGCCACCAAGTCCACGAGTGCGTGTGGCATGTCACTTGCATCGCGCTGCGCTTCCTGTACCGAGTTCCATTGGTGGCCGTTTTTGAAGGCCGCGCCGGCACGACAGCTGTTCCAGCATTGCACTCAGGAGGGGGCTAAATAGCAATACACCGCTGTGAGGGATTGGATGAAGCGGAGCTGGGCATACCTTGTGGGACGTGCGGGTGATTGGGCAGCTCAATCCATCAATTGTGAGGGACATGCGCAACGTCAACCTCGCGGCGCGCCGGGCAAGCAGGGTGCGAGCTCCTTCAAACCCTGTGAGGGCTCCCCAAGACAATGTACTTCACTCGAGGGATGAAGGGATGCGGCTGGCACCTGCAAGGAAGGAGCTTGGTATGCGAGGGGATGCCGACCGTTGTCCGTGTTGGTGCAGCAGTCGGCAGCGCAGGTCGGGAGGGGGCGTTTTTATATGAGGGGACCAATGACGACGAAGGGGCATACTTTGCATGTGGCGCGCTCTCATCCAGTTATGTGCCTGGGACAAGGGGTGCTCCATGATTCAGGGAGAGAGTGAGGGGGACAAAGAGCCGATATACTATGACGGCATCGGCCAGCAAGCCTACGAAGCCCTGAACACCGCGAAGGAGTTCATCATGACGATCGACCAGGTGAGCCACTACCATCGCCACCAACACGACGGTAAAGCTATGGTCGTGATCACCGCTAGACTATTTTCTTTCAACGAACAGTCTATTTTGCGAAGCCATACTGCCTGAACTGGAATGGATGCTTATTATTATGTGATGCGTAATTGAATGTCTATTTTTATGCGGATGTGGATTGTGCGCGAAAGAATAGAGCTGAGATTCTGCTGTCGATCCGGACCATGCGCACAGCTGTGTCTCTAATGGTCGGTCGCTGTGTTGCTGGGTCGATGGGTTGGTTGGTCTATCAATCTATCATTGCCACATGGAGAGAAATAGTACAGGTGGTGAGCCAGCTAGGGACCGGGTTTTCTCAGCATCAGCATTCCTGCGCCCTGCAACTTTGTGGAGCAAGCGCTGTTTTTGGGAGACGCTCCGCTGATCCCTTACTCTATCTGTCTATCGCTCACTCGCTCGGTTGCTCGGTTGCTGGCTCGGTCTATCGCTCGCCGGCTCGATCTATCGCTCGCCGGCTCGGTCTATCGCTCGCCGGCTCGGTCTATTGCTCGCCGGCTCGGTCTATCGCTCGCCGGCTCGGTCTATCGCTCGCCGGCTCGGTGTATTGCTCGCCGGCTCGATCTATCGCTCGCTGGCTCGGTCTATCGCTCACCGGCTCGGTATATCGCTCGCCGGCTCGGTCTATCGCTCGCCGGCTCGGTCTATCGATCGCCGGCTCGATATCGCTTCGCCGGCTCGATCTATCGCTCGCCGGCTCGATCTATCGCTTCGCCGCTCGGTGTATCGTCGCCCGGCTCGTCTATAAGCTCGCTGGCTCGGTATATCGCTCGCCGGCTTAGTCTATCGCTCGCCGGCTCGGTCTATCGTCGCCCGGCTCTATGTATCGCTCGCCCGGCTCGGTCTATCGATTGCCGGCTCGATGTATACGCTCGCCCGGCTCGTCTTAGCTCGGCTCGCGGCTGGTCTATCGGTCGCCGGCTCCGATGTATCGCTCGCCCGGCTCGGTGTATCGCTTGCCCGGCTCAGTCTATCGCTCGCTGGCTCGGTCTATCGCTCATTGGTTCGGTCTATCGCTCGCCCCGGCTCGGTCTGCTCGATTACCGGCTCGATGTCGCTCGCCGGCTCGATCTATCGCTCGCCGGCTCGGTCTATCGATCGCCGGCTCGATGTATCGCTCGCCGGCTCGATCTATCGCTCGCTGGCTCGGTATATCGCTCGCCGGCTTGGTCTATCGCTCGCCGGCTCGGTCTTTCGATCGCCGGCTCTATGTATCGCTCGCCGGCTCGGTTTATTGCTCGCCGGCTCGATCTATCGCTCGCCGGCTCGGTCTATCGCTCGCCGGCTCGGTGTATCGCTCGCCGGCTCGGTCTATCGCTCGCCGGCTCGATCTATCGCTCGCTGGCTCGGTATATCGCTCGCCGGCTTGGTCTATCGCTCGCCGGCTCGGTGTATCTCTCGCCGGCTCTATGTATCGCTCGCCGGCTCGGACTATCGATTGCCGGCTCGATGTATCGCTCGCCGGCTCGGTGTATCGGTCGCCGGCTCGATGTATCGGTCGCCGGCTCGGTCTATCGGTCGCCGGCTCGATGTATCGCTCGCCGGCTCGGTGTATCGCTTGCCGGCTCGATCTATCGCTCGCCGGCTCGGTCTATCGATTGCCGGCTCGATGTATCGCTCGCCGACTCGATCTATCGCTCGCCGGCTCGGTCTATCGCTCGCCGGCTCGGTCTATCGCTCGCCGGCTCGTTCGATCGCTCGCCGGCTCGTTCTATCGCTCGCTGGCTCGGTCTATCGCTCATTGGCTCGGTCTATCGCTCGCCGGCTCGGTCTATCGCTCACCGGCTTGGTGTATCGCTCGCCGGCTCATTCTATCGCTCGCCGGCTCGTTCTATCGCTCGCCGGCTCGGTCTATCGCTCGCCGGCTCGGTCTATCGCTCGCCGGCTCGGTCTATCGCTCGCCGGCTCGGTCTATCGCTCGCCGGCTCGGTCTATCGCTCGCCGGCTCGGTCTATCGCTCGCCGGCTCGGTCTATCGCTCGCTCTTGGTAACATTGATGCGGACAGTTATCCTGTCCACCTATTATTCAGGGCTCAGCTCGTTCCGCCCCCTTTTTCTGATCCCATTAAAGTCTGCATACTGTAAGCTAGTTTTAATCCGTACACACAATCTCGTTGGCATATCTCAGCACTGGTGTGCTGCATGCGCATGGCCGCGTCTGCTCGCTCTCAGCTCCCAAGGTCAGGCATCCGAATTGCCAGTCCGTCGCCTTGTGTTTCTCATGGCTGTGTGCTCATGTAGGCCTAGACGCCGGGAGCGACCAGCGGCCGTACCGCACCGTCTCCAGCATCACCAGCTGCCATTACAGGTTTTGCATTTTGACTCCTCGCGAAAATGCCATCACTGATTCACGAGGACCGAACTGTCGATTTGGTCCTCGCGCGAGGAGTTTTCAGATCTTGGTCCTTGTAAAATTCTTCTATGATGACAAATCTGCGATTCCACGGGGCCTGTTCTTTTTGGTTTACGATTCTATGACGAACGAGGAATAAACGACGAGGCACCTCTGGAGGTGTCTCGTGAAATACTCCTCATTCCTCGTGAAAAATATCAGCCAACGTCAGCCACTCGACGTCGCGTTTTATCGAATTCGATGTCTTACATATTTTTTTGACGGGGAGTCCTTTCACAAAATGCAAAGCACGCGCGCGGCGAAAATCCTTGTAGATGTCGGCGATATCTGCAAGGAAAATCAATATGCAAAACCTGTAATGCACAAAGAGGCTGCCCCTGTTTGTGCACTGTGGGCGGAGATGTGCTCCAACCTCTGGAGAGACCCACCCGCGGCTGCTCAGAGCCAGCCTCGCCCAGTCGTTGGCCAAGTGTTTGTCCTGTCATCCTCCACCACTCGGACCTGCGGCATCCAGAGGCTGTCGGCTGGGATCCTCGGCAAAGTCCGCTCGGGTGTACTGCCCCGCCAGTTTCTGTTCCTGGAGCGCTCCCAGTCCCCCAGGGCCCCCCATCAGTCACCTCACCCCTCTCGAGGGGACCGCCAGCCTTCTCCACTCGCTAGCGCCTGCGGTCCTCCTTGCGGGGCTCCACCATCAACGCATCCCAATTCCCTGGCTAATGCTCCTGCTGCGTCATCCCGATTCCCTGGCTTGTGCTCCTGCTGCGTCATACTGAGATCCAATCGTCCTCCACAACCCAGGTCACCTCCGCTCGGCCGGACTCCTTCAGAGCCCTTTTTTTTAGGCACGTTCCCTTCCTTTTACCTCCTGCGGCCGCCACTCGCCAGGAATTGGCGATGCAAGACATGCCTCTAGCTCTAAGCGCTGTGCATCTCCGTGCGGAGGCGCATGATCACCTGCGGCCGGTTCCATCGAGTAGAGTGTATATCCCTGCGCGGGGTGGTCGTTGCCACAACTCAGAGGCGACCGGCCGCTCATCAGGGCCCGTAAGGGTCATCGCTTTCTTCCATCTCCCGCTCCTCAGCAGTCTCTGCTGCCGCCCCCCCGCGTCCGGCCAGGCTTGCTGTTGCCGCGTTGCATCCCGGAGCGAGACGCCGTGATCGAACACAGGTGGAGGCCCGATAGCGGCGGAGCGGGAGACGCTTGTTCCGATTGAGCCCTCGGCTAAAGCATTGTCCACTGGTTGCATAGCATCGAGTACACTCCCAAGTAGAGTTGAGTGTCTCCACAACGTGGTGTCGCGTCTCCTTCGAGAGCATGCCGTCCTCCATCAGATCTAGGGTTTCCTTTCGGGTATTGGAGGGTTATTAAGATAGTGCAGACCCCAGAGAGATGCACTCGCGCTTAATCGAGGAGTTGACCCTCTGCTCAACTCGTTGCGCGCCTCGTCAGCGGTCGAGTCGCCCAAGTGAGTCCTCCCGTTTCTGACAGTCGCCGGCTTCTGCCGGAACTGCTTCATCTGCGTGAGCCGAAGGAAGCCCGGCTTCTTCCGGCGTTTCAGCTCCGCGTCAGCACGCTCTGACGAGCCGCAGGCGCTGTCACTGTTAGGACAGTTGTTGCTGGGCTGCTGCTGAAGCTCCAGCACCTCCTGAATCATGTGATCCTTTGAAGGCGCAGCAGGAGAGGCTGACACCAGTTTTTTGCAGCCTCGGATCCGCTGCTGCCGGCAAGGCACGGTGCGGGGAAACAGGAAATTGGGAGTTGCTCTCCAATTCAAACAGACCAAAATAGGCTGCATTTGGGTTGGAGTTGCGCGGGTGACACGTCACCACTGTCGCCTTCAGGAGGCGAGGTTGCACAGCACACAGTCAGCTAGCTTCCACCAGGGCCGGTTGATGATTGGAAATGTGCCACGGTGTGTCTTTGTCGCATGCCACAGCCGGCCTGCTGAAGCGCCTTGGGACGAGTGGGCTGGGTGGGGAGCAAGCAGGAGCAAGCGAAGCATGCGTCCAGCTGCGCTGCCGTGTTGTGGGAGTGGGTGCACTTGCTTCTCGAGCTGCGGGAAGTGCAGATAGCGCTGCATAAGCACAACCTCGGCATCGACCCCACAGCAGAGACTCTGCTCCCGAAGCAGGAGAGGCCCTGGTATGCAAGCGCTGATGGGGGGAGTGTCGTCGACCAGCTTGCTTCGCCGAAGGCAGACGGTGGGAACCCCTTTTGCTGTTTTTGGAGGAGAGCCCCATTGTGTGAGCCAGCTGTGGAATTTGGGGCACGAGGGTGCATAACGCCTTCAGTCATACCCTTGGGAGTCATCGCCTCGCTCGCAGAGCAGTAGTATATCCTCCATCGGCACACATTGATCATTAGGGCCGACTATCCACCGCCGGACATGGAAGGACCAGGCACTTCAGAAGTATCTATCGTATCACCTGTGATGTGCTATGTTATGTTACAACAGTTTGATCGACAATCGTCGAAGTACATTACAAGATGTCCTGCCTGGATGTAAGCGCCCGCACACAGGAGCCGTGGTCCTCACGTGGGACCTTCGCGCCTTCAACAGCGCCACAGGCCTCCCTTTATCAGGTCATTTGTGCACTTGTACTGGAGGCCCTCAATTTAGTGAAAGTTCCTGAACATATGTTACGAATGAGAGGATTCTCTCGATGCAATCTGGGTTTCACCTCTGCAGGGGTGATGCACTATTTGAGTCGCCTCCTTCAGTGGCAAACACATAGCTTTGGGAACACAGATAGCCTCGTGCCGTTGCGGATGAGCTACGTTTCGTGGGTTTGGCATGCAGACCTTTCTAACATCGGAGACATCGATGTAGAGTCCCGAAGACAAAGAGTTGAGAGAGCTACTGCACTTGTTTCCACTTTATCAAGCGATACAAAACAACCGTGGCGCCCACAAAGTCTGGTTGAAGGGTATGGAGACCGGTGGCTTTTCCAGACGCGAAGTAAGTCACCACCTCGTCGCTAGCAATAGCATACATGTGAATAGCGCTTGTGATGTGGGATCGATCGCACACTCTCTCTTCCAAACGATACCTTCACCTCAAGCGAAATAGAATGCAATCAACGCATCATTCGAAGCATGGCAGCAAAAAAAAGCACCATGAAGTTTATCGTCAGTGTCGAAGGATATGAAGCGCATGCATTATGGGAAAGATTGTAATGTTTTCATCAAGCAAGTCATGGAATGATGGCGTGAATCAGTGTTGTGTGAGTTATGTTATTGTAAGAGATTGAGGATGAAAGGAATAAACTTAGTAAGACTGCTGTCGTTGTAGCAATAGTTATAGTAATATTAATATTGATAGTTATAATAGCTCCGTCAAAAAGAAGAGAAAAACGTATGCATGCATCAAGCAGGAGGCCATGTAATGGCGGCGTAGGGGTCCTCTTAATCGATAATGCGCGACGATACGCCGGATATGCATGCACACACGTGAATGCATATTAATCCGTTGCTTAGAATGTGCGCATGCGCCATATCCACATGCGTCGATGTATGCATGCGCACAACCGCACGATGATGGATGCATTACTCGCATACTATAGTGCACAATACATAATTGATAGTGAACCGCCCATCATTGTCGTAGCATCATTTGGTCGACGCCGCGTATAGGGAGAGGCGGGCGTATGACGATACGCATGGGGAGAGGGAGCCGGGGGTGGTGCGTGGTGGCGAAGCACACGGGCACATATAGTTTGATGATCATAGATCATGACTAATTCATTAATATTGTGCCCGGAGCACAGCTATAAGGAGAAATTAGGGTTAGGGTTTAGGGAGTTACAAGTTACTCATAAACCCTACCCCAAACGGGTGTGGAAAATACCATCCGATTTATGAGCATTAGCGTACAGAACCGACGATTACCTACGGTCAGATATTTACAGTCGAGAAATACGGGCCTCGATCGACCGAGCCGATCGATAATTATGACCTCGATCTTTATGACAGTCGACTCGAACGATAATTATGACTACCGTAAATTATGACAGTCGACGATGACGTCAGTCCTGCGATAATTGATTCAGCATTCGGGTCGTCGGGTGACGACTACGAACTATGACAATAATACCAAGGGGAGGTACTCTGTCATCAACGATGTCCACGTCATCATACAGTTTCGATTCATCATTCCTTCTTTATTACAAGTGCAAATTCATTCGGGTGACAGCCTGTACTGTCACCCAACCGACGTCAGCACCGTACGATATAGGAATTTAGGATCAGACCGTAGCACATCGATAGGAATTAATTATAGGACCTGCCTGATGACATCCTGACTTCGGACCTCTGTTTGCTTGTGCTTATCTTGAAGGAACTTGGTAACTTTTTCATTATGCTCTTTTACCTTTCAGTAAACACCACCTCTAGCACTAGTTGTTCTTAGTCTATTCTAAATTCGTTTCAACCTTAAAGTCTAATCCGACTTCGGATTCCTATTATTCATACTTCAACACATCCGGAACGGCTTTCATTGCGCAGTTTGGTCCAACTTGGTATCAGAACGTAGTTCTGACTACGTCAAACACTTTATTAGGTCAACTCTCTTTGCTCCCACACTTAAGGGACAAGGAGCATCTTATAGCAAGACTTTGGTTAGACAGTGTGCTGCTGGGGTGCCGAGTTTCGGCATCTTGTTCAGCGGAGCCACTTCTACCAGGTCCTGTTGATACGTAGAGCCCAAAACCTCGAGTGGTGACTAACCGTCTGCAAGATGTTGTTCACCAAGTCAACGGAAGAGGCCTCAAACCACCCTTAAGTGTGGTACACCGTTGACCAACCTTCTTTGGAACTTCAGTGAGCTGCCAACGAGCTGTATTTGGCCATCCCACCTTGCTGAGCCCACTCCACCGGGCCTGGTGCATACTCTGAAGCCGGAACCTCAGACCCGACCCGGCAGGTGTAAGATGTTGTGGTGAAAGTCAACGGAAGAGCCCTCCACACAGTGTAAAAAGCGTTGACCGAGCCCCACTAGCCCACTGATAGCCCCACTTGGGTCAGAACCGCTTTCCACCGGTTCTCACAGCCAGCTGTCGCCTTCCTGAGCCCCAAGAGGCCCAAACGGACCCCTCAGCGCTGGGGGAGCCCCTGAGTGACACCACACCAGCTGTAACAGCCCTAGACGGCTTACAACACCATTACAAGAACCTCTAATATGCCACTGACGACTGGGACCCCACCGTCACCAGGGCTGGACAGCCCACCAGTGGGCACAGGTCCCACTGGCTCAGAGGGCCCGGAGGACCTGCAGTTCTCGCCCTTAGCCAGCCCTATCCTGGGTCTTCCGGAGGGGAGCCACCCCACCTTGTCCTCCGACACCCAAGCCCTCTTGGGTATGCTGGGAGGAGAGGCAGGGTTTGGGGCAAACCCTAGCCTGGAAGCTGCAGCCCCCTGGTTTGGGCCACCTCTACCAGCCCACCCTTGGGTGCTACCTCCTGGGAGCATGGTGCTGTCAGCACCCCCGGCAGCCCAACCCAGTCCAGCCGCTGCGCCGGTCACCGCGGGGGGCGTAACCTACTACCCTCCTGCACCACCGGCTGCCCAACCCAGCCTGGCTGCTGCAGTTCCAGTTACCGCTGGAGGGGTGACTTATTACCCACAACCTGCAGGGGCCGTGGGGCTGGAGACACCTGGGCTCCCGGGGGGATACTACGGAGGAGTGATGCCGGGCGCATGGGGAACGCCGCACACTCCCGCCCCCTTCGTGTACGGGGAAGCGGGAGGGGCTGCACCCATGCCCTTGGGGCCCCACTTGCCCTACTGGGGTCTACCGCACCCTGCGACCGGGGCTGGGATCTACCCCCAGCAATACCCCGCCCTTCTGCCTTATGGGGCCCCGGGGCACACTCCTTATCATCATCTTCCCCCGGAGTACCTGCCGGTTCAACCGGGCTGGGGCCTAGCGGGAGGGCAAGGGGTGCCTCCGAACCCTACTCCGCAGGAAGCCCCGCTCGCGGACCCGCTCGGCACACCTCCCAGATCGACCCTCACCACCTTGGGGTCTGGGGGAGAGAGGCAAAACCTCTCAGGATCCGCCACAGCAGACCCTGCAGCCGGGAGCTATTCCGCCGGGGCAGTCGCTGTCCAGCTACGGCGGAACCTCACCGGCCTTCTCACCGTCTGATCAGCCCCCAGCTGACCAACCCCGCGCTCGCAGACTGTTGGGGGAGAAGAAGGTGAGCTTTGAGGCGGACGCTGGAGGAACCGGACTCGGGGAACCGGTCCCACCTGCTGCCACAGGCGAGTCATTGGCAGCACCCCCTGCGGCAGGGCTCTCTGGAAGGCCCGAGCATGGCGTAGACAGTGGGGAGCCGCGCGCGGGGGTGGGTGCGAGAGGAGATGGTGTGGCGGGAAGGCACAGCCGAGGCGAAGGGCCGTACCCCACGGCCTCAGTACCAGTGGAGCCTCATAAGGAGCTGACACTGGGCCCACCACTCCTGGAAACCTCTGAGCTGTCAACCCCCGTCGAGCGCCTGAGTGCACCTGCCCGCTTACCCTACCGGCCACCGGAGTATGTGCCCACCGCTGACTATGAGGAAGTAAATAGCCGACCTACTCTCCCTCCAGGGTTGCTTACTCCGGCGCGAGACCAGCTGGCCCGCCTGGTGGAAACTCTGCCGGACCCGAGGAAAGAGGCAGACCGGCACTTTCTTTTCACAGCCTGCGTGGCCAATGCGGATGCCGCCGAGGCCTGGGAGAGCTACACAGTGCCAGAACCAGAGACAGCGAGGAGGCGGGCACCTAGGGTCTACCGGATTCAGTACTACCGCGTGCCGGACGCCACAGATCCGGGGCGCGAGGCCACAACTACCTTGTGGCTACTACTGCGACAACACCCCGCACTCCACCTGGCGAACCTGCAATTACATGCGTTACGCCCCTCTTGCGAGGAGAATGAGTGGATGCAGCGCCTGCTGGAGGAAGACCCGGAGGAGGTCGGACGGGCGTTGCAGGTGGGGCGGGACCTCCCGAGCTTCAACTATCACAGGAAAGACGCTGCCCAAGGGGCACGATTCCACCTGTTTGAGCCCTTCAGTCGCTTCGCAGACGGACGGCTGGTCGACCGCTGGGCGGGAAAAGACGGGGAACTGATCCACTACCGGCGTGGACTTTTTGAGCCGGGTGAGGTCTGTCCCTGCAGCTCCTGCCTGCGCGCCCGGAAGCGAGACAGTGAAACTCCAGAGGGCCCCTTGCAGAGGAGCTGGCGTCAGTACGCCGAGGAGGAGAAGCGCCGGTCGCCAGCCTACGGTCCTTGCGCCCGTCCCTCCACGTCCCCCTCCGCGAGGGGATGTGCCGGAGAACCCCGAAGACTGGGCGGAGGAGTTGCTGCGGCAGGGCTGTGAGGATGACCTTGGGTCGGGTCGTTCGGGCACCCCTGGTGTTTCCATGTTGGACGTGCTGGTGGCGGGAGTGGTCGAAAGGTTGCGTCCACATCAACCAGTGCCGGGGTCTCGGACCGCTGAGAACGCACTGCCAGTCGCCCCTGCGGACTCGCTTCACCCGGCCGGCCCGCCGCTCCCACTACCACCCCCATCATCACTGGTGGACAGTGGAGATAGAACGTCCCGGGAAATGGTTCCCCTGACTCGGGGGACTCAGCGTGTCCTGGTCATCCACTCCATTGAGGGAGCGGTGCTATGGGAAGTACTGCCCTTCGGAGACCTGCCAGAGGGGGATCTCTCTCCGCGACCCCTGGCACAGTTGCCCCGCGAGGGTCCGCGAGACGGACTCCTGGACCTGTGGCAACTGGTGGCACATAAGACGGGGGTGACGCTGGATGATTACTTGACCCACGCCCGTGCCCCTCGAGCAGAGTACATGGTCAGTCTGGGGGACGGGTCCAGCCCGGGAGGGGGACACGCCTGGGGCTATGCCTGGATGGTGGACCAGCAAGTGTTTGGGGAGCTGGTCAACCGCCAGCGGCGAGTGATCCCTCTGCACTGGGTCCCCTGGGGGAGCATGAGCAATCTGGGCCCGATGCAATTCCACGATGCGGACAGGAGGCTAATTATCAGCCTCTTCCAGCGAGCCCGTGATGGAGTTCGTTTCCCTCCAGTAGCATGGGCCCCAGCTGCCGCCCGCCGTGCGTACCGCACCTACACGGAGAAGGCTCCCGAGCAGGTCCCTCTCAGCTCTCCCCTGAACCCTCGCTACACAGGAGGGGGTTCAACCGATGGACCGGCTTATCAGTCCGTCTCCTGGGTGCCCCCTCCGCCAGCAGGACCTCCCCCCAGCTCGGCGAGAGCCCGCGCGCCCGGGACAGGACTCCCTCCGAGAATGACCCCTCTCGCCATGCCCCCGATGAATCTGGCGCGGGAAACCCCGCAGCATCCGAGTGCCCCAGCACTGCCAGAGATCCCCCCCGGGACAGGAGGGTCACCGCAGCGGGAGCCCCCCCTGCAATACTTACATTTGCTGCCCATTACATCATCTGCACAACACCAAACCCAAAATGTCAGCAAAATATATTCTATGAAGAAAGCACGTCTGCAACACTCAACACACATACGTAAAATCAAATCCCAACCAGCCAATCTGTGACAGAGGGATTTTGGCAGTACCGATTACCACCGAGAAAGCAGCCGCGGAGAGGTTCCGCAAGGTAAAAAGACAAACAGTGGCATGTGGCTTCTCGCGGCGGCTGATTCGTGATCAAAAGACTAAAGAGTAAGTTCAGCAGTCCCACTGGGCAAGTTCAGCGGTGAAAACCCTGGCAGCAACCGAGGCATATGGCGGTGGCGTTACAGATCAGACGGCCGCGGAGTTGTTCCGCAATGTACACAGGTACACAGTGGTGAGGGAAAAGCTTTGGCGGCGGAGAACAAAATCATCAACAAGGCCGAATCGTGACGGGGCTTGTGGCGACGGCCTACAGCTTTCAACCACATGACACCCTGACACTGGCGCGTCATTGCACTTCGGGTTCAACGGAATCGGTTATTTTCATCGAAGAAGAGGTTGCTAAGAACCCAGATACAGCAGCACACCCGCGGCCACGCGCAAGCCTCGTTGTCGGAATCGGAAATTTGCCTGTTATTGTGTTCTTAATAACTCCTCCGTTTCCGAATCCCTGTTGTGTGTCTCTAAGCGGGCGGGTTTTGTGCTTTCAGGACCATCACCCAGTTTTACGGGCGCAGCCTCCGAATTCACTACCCTAAGTCATGGCCCATTTCTGTATGCAATGCGTGCTCGACATGCGAAATGCTAGCTTGAGTGAATTTAAGTCGCGTTCCTGGAGGTGTAACAAGTGTGGGGACCCTGTGCTATCTCGAAATACGCTTGTAGACACATATATGTTATTTATAGAGGCATCGCGTGAGGCTTGTAAGAGTCTAGTTCACAGCAGACCTCGTGCGAATTGCGCCGCGACCGTTTCTAATTTCCCCTTGCGAGTTTTTGAGGCTGTAGTTCAGCCTCTCGGTCGGGTCTACAAGACGACCACCACACGGCAGGGGCAGACGGTTTCGGTTCGCATAACACGACAAGAGAATTTAGATAAGTTGTACAGTTTCGAGAAATATTATCCATCAGGAGGTGGGCTAGGTGCAATGCGCGCTGGCCTGTCTGGAGAGCTCGCATGCCTCTCGGTTGCAGCATTAATGAAATATAAAATATGTACTTTTGGCAGTCAGAGTATGTATATCACCTACCAGAGTATGGTTTTCAACAGCGAGGGCAAACTACTTCTGCCGGTGGCCTTCCCAAAACATCCTCATGAGTGGCAGAAGCCAGATACTTTCGTGCCAGAGGCATACATAAACAGATATTTGAGCGCCCTCCCGCAACGTTGTGACGAAAAGGGGGTTGCGTACTGACATCCGTATGGCGGGGCACGGTCATAACCTTGGGAGGGAAGCCGAGCGTATTGCTTCTGACGACGTGTTCGAAGGTTTCGGCGATGAAGACCGAGCGATGCTGACTGAGCTCGCCAGGAAGCACAACGTCCCCCGTGCTGACCAGGCTCCTCCCCGCCGTTCTGTTCGTCTAGTCGGTAAGTCATGCTGCTGCCTCGGCTGCCTCCTTTGCCTCCTTTGCTTTCTTGAATATTTTTTGCTTTTCGTGCCGACTGATATTCCTGTGCTTGACCATCTTTGATTTGGCCACGATGCGTGAGGCCACCTCGGTTTTCATTGTTTGTCCAGCCGGACCCCCTTCAGTCATTTACCCTTCTTGTTGCTGCGTCGCCGGGCATTGAATTTTCGTTTGCTATGCAGGTGCTCCAACCCCTGCATACTGCAATCAACAAGATCCCCGTGGAGAAGAATCTGCATAGGGACATGGGCATACATTGCGTGCGCGTACAACTGCACATCCTCGGAGGAACTATGTGCGACCACGGCCTTCATGTATGCATTTGCCTTTTCCCGCACTGTGGCGGCCTTTGCCTGTCGTGCCTCGGGAGTGTCCACGGGGAGTCTAGTTCATATCTCCACGTGCAGTGCCTTCAGTGTCGTCCACACCGCCACGGCATACGGGAATATAGAGTCCGTCTCTTTTAGGACTATCAACAGCATGCCCCTGAAGTGAAAAAATGTTGCAGCACACTCCCTGCCGATAACGTTAGGGACTTTCTCTTCTTTGACAACTTGCCTGGTCTTTGGCTTCCGCACTTTGATAAAGCAGTGTACGTGTACCTTAAGGTACTCCGCGAGTGCGTCCGCTTTGACCTGAGTATCGCAGTGACTCCGGCACGTATTCTCAAGGGTGTTGTGAACCTCGCATAGGGTAAAGTGAAGCACGTCGACGATGTTGTCTATTGGCTGGATGGCGATTATGGGACCCAGCCCGTGCATAACACCTTTGTGGGCACGTTGGTATTCGAGGCGTGCTTTATCCCCACGGGGAGCTCGGTCGGGCATGTCGGCCGCGCTGGCAACCTCTTTTGGACAGTGCGGGCACTTCCAAGGGAACTGCATGCCAGCGTGAGGAAGGTGAGCACCCTCCAGAAAGTTCTCCTCAAATTTACTCAATACTAGGCGGGTCGATCTCAAAAAGAGATCTCCACTAGGCCATCTGACCGTAGGATCATGTGCGCGACAGTGCTTCGCTTTTTGCTTCCCAACATGCCATGCCATAACGCGAGGGTGGCGTCGCGATAAATGTACGCGACTGCAGTGGAACTGTCATCGTTAGCGTCTGGCGATCGTGAGATCGGAAGTTCGTCTGTGTCGCCCGTTGGGATTCGCGCTTTGCTGCTGATTAAGTAAGTAAGTAAGTAAGTACTAGGCGCTGTCGATCACAAATATGCGATCTCCACTAGGCGTCGATCTTTTTGGACAGCACGATTAATTACCATGCGATGTTAACATGGATATCGCCATTACATCATCTGACCGCAGGATCATGTGCGCGACAGTGCTTCGCTTTTTGCTTCCCAGCATGCCATGCCATAACGCGTGGGTGGCGTCGTGGTACATACACGCGACTGTTGTGGCAGTGTCATCGCTAGCGTCTGGCGATCGTGAGATGGAACATTCGACTGCGTCGTTCGTTGGGATTCGAGCTTTGCTGCTGCTGCTGCTGATTGACTAAGGTACTAGGCGCTGTCGATCACAAATATGCGATCTCCACTAGGCGTCGATCTTTTTGGACAGCACCATTAATTACCATGCGATGTTAACATGGATATCGCCATTACATCATATGACCGCAGGATCATGTGCGCGACAGTGCTTTGCTTTTTGCTTCCCAGCATGCCATGCCATAACGCGTGGGTGGCGTCGCGGTACATACACGCGACTGTTGTGGCACTGTCATCGTTAGCGTCTGGCGATCGTGAGATGGAACATTCGACTGTATCGCCCGTTGGGATTCGAGCTTTGCTGCTGCTGCTGATTAAGGTAAGTAAGGTAATTTGGTTTGGTTGAAGATTATAAAGGTCAGAGGTAGTAAGGTACTAGGCGCTGTCGATCACAAATATGCGATCTCCACTAGGCGTCGATCTTTTTGGACAGCACGATTAATTACCATGCGATGTTAACATGGATATCGCCATTGCATCATATGACCGCAGGATCATGTGCGCGACAGTGCTTTGCTTTTTGCTTCCCAGCATGCCATGCCATAACGCGTGGGTGGCGTCGTGGTACATACACGCGACTGTTGTGGCACTGTCATCGTTAGCGTCTGGCGATCGTGAGATGGAACATTCGACTGTATTGCCCGTTGGAATTCGAGCTTTGCTGCTGCTGCTGCTGCTGCTGCTGCTGCTGCTGCTTATTAAGGTACTAGGCGCTGTCGATCACAAATATGCGATCTCCACTAGGCGTCGATCTTTTTGGACAGCGCGATTAATTACCATGCGATGTTAACATGGATATCGCCATTACATCATCTGACCGCAGGATCATGTGCGCGACAGTGCTTTGCTTTTTGCTTCCCAGTACGCCATGCCATAACGCGTGGGTGGCGTCGCGGTAAATGTACGCGACTGCAGTGGCAGTGTCATCGCTAGCGTCTGTCGATCGTCAGATCGATAATTCGACTGCGTCGTTCGTTGGGATTCGAGCTTTGCTGCTGCTGCTGATTAAGGTAAGGTACTAGGCGCTGTCGATCACAAATATGCGATCTCCACTAGGCGTCGATCTTTTTGGACAGCGCGATTAATTACCATGCGATGTTAACATGGATATCGCCATTACATCATCTGACCGCAGGATCATGTGCGCGGCAGTGCTTTGCTTTTTGCTTCCCAGCATGCCACGCCATAACGCGTGGGTGGCGTCGTGGTACAGACACGCGACTGTTGTGGCACTGTCATCGTTAGCGTCTGTCGATCGTCAGATCGATAATTCGACTGTATCACCCGTTGCGATTCGAGCTTTGCTGCTGCTGCTGATTAAGGTAAGTAAGGTAATTTGCTTTGGGTGAAGATTATAAAGGTCAGAGGTCTAGGCGCTGTCGATCACAAATATGCGATCTCCACTAGGCGTCGATCTTTTTGGAGAGCACGATTAATTACCATGCGATGTTAACATGGATATCGCCATTGCATCATATGACCGCAGGATCATGTGCGCGACAGTGCTTTGCTTTTTGCTTCCCAGCATGCCATGCCATAACGCGTGGGTGGCGTCGTGGTACATACACGCGACTGTTGTGGCACTGTCATCGTTGGCGTCTGGCGATCGTGAGATGGAACATTCGACTGTAACGCCCGTTGGGATTCGAGCTTTGCTGCTGCTGATTGACTAAGGTAAGGTAAGTAAGTAAGTACTAGGCGCTGTCGATCACAAATATGCGATCTCCACTAGGCGTCGATCCTTTTGGACAGCACGATTAATTACCATGCGATGTTAACATGGATATCGCCATTACATCATATGACCGCAGGATCATGTGCGCGACAGTGCTTTGCTTTTTGCTTCCCAGCATGCCATGCCATAACGCGTGGGTGGCGTCGCGGTACATACACGCGACTGCAGTGGCACTGTCATCGTTAGCGTCTGGCGATCGTGAGATCGAAAATTCGACTGCGTCGCCCGTTGGGATTCGAGCTTTGCTGCTGCTGCTGCTGCTGATTGACTAAGGTAAGGTAAGGTACTAGGCCCGGTCGATCTTAAATTAAGATCTCCACTAGGCGCATCTGACGGTGGATGGGATTATTTATCTTGCCGACGTGGCGCACACGAGAGATCCGAACATGAACATCGAGTCTGCCAGTCCATTAATGATTTGACATTTCTCGATCCTCGCGTCTACTATGCAATGTAAAAGTGAATCTATCTGATTTCCGAACATCGCGTCGGCCATGCGATGTTCAAATAATTTTCGCCATTACACTATCTGGCCGTAGGATCATGTGCGCGACAGTGCTTTGCTTTTTGCTTCCCAGCATGCCATGCCATAACGCGTGGGTGGCGTCGCGATATATGTACGCGACTGCAGTGGCACTGTCATCGTTGCCATCTGGTGATCGTGCGATCGAAAATTCGACTGCGTCGGCCGTTGGGATTCGAGCTTTGCTGCTGCTTGCTGCTGCTGCTGCTGCTGCTGCTGCTGCTGCTGATTGACTAAGTAAGGTAATTTGGTTTGGGTGAAGATTATAAAGGTCAGAGGTAGTAAGGTAATTTGGTTTGGGTGAAGATTATAAAGGTCAGAGGTAGTAAGTAAGTAAGGTAATTTACTTGGTGCCAAGATTATAAAGGTCAGAGGTAGGTAAGGTAAGGTAATTTGGTTTGGGTGAAGATTATAAAGGTCAGAGGTCTAGGCGCTGTCGATCACAAATATGCGATCTCCACTAGGCGTCGATCTTTTTGGACAGCGCGATTAATCACCATGCGATGTTAACATGGATATCGCCATTACATCATACGACCGCAGGATCATGTGCGCGACAGTGCTTTGCTTTTTGCTTCCCGTCATGCCATGCCATAACGCGTGGGTGGCGTCGCGATAAATGTACGCGACTGTAGTGGCACTGTCATCGTTGGCGTTTGGCGATCGTGAGATCGTTAATTCGACTGCGTCGCCCGATGGGATTCGAGCTTTGCTGCTGCTGCTGCTGCTGCATGTAATACACTAGGCCCGGTCGATCTTAAATTAAGATCTCCACTAGGCGCATCTGACGGTGGATGGGATTATTTATCTTGCCGACGTGGCGCACTCGAGAGATCCGAACATGAACATCGAGTCTGCCATTCCATTAATGATTTGACATTTCTCGATCCTCGCGTCTGCTATGCGATGTAAAAGCGAATCTATCTGATTTCCGAACATCGCGTCGGCCATGCGATGTTTAAATCATTTTCGCCATTACATCATCTGACCGCAGGATCATGTGCGCGACAGTGCTTTGCTTTTTGCTTCCCAGCATGCCATGCCATAACGCGTGGGTGGCGTCGCGATAAATGTACGCGACTGTTGTGGCACTGTCATCGTTAGCGCCTGGCGATCGTGAGATGAAACATTCGACTGTATCGCCCGTTGGGATTCGAGCTTTGCTGCTGCTGCTGCTGCTGCTGCTGCTGCTGCTGCTGATTGACTAAGGTACTAGGCCCGGTCGATCTTAAATTAAGATCTCCACTAGGCGCATCTGACGGTCGATGGGATTATTTATCTTGCCGACGTGGCGCACTCGAGAGATCCGAACATGAACATCGAGTCTGCTATTCCATTAATGATTTGACATTTCTCGATCCTCGCGTCTACTATGCAATGCAAAAGCGAACCTATCTGATTTCCGAACATCGCGTCGGCCATGCGATGTTTAAATCATTTTCGCCATTACAACATCTGACCGTAGGATCATGTGCGCGACAGTGCTTTGCTTTTTGCTTCCCAGCATGCCATGCCATACTGTAACGCGTGGGTGGCGTCGCGATATATGTACGCGACTGCAGTGGCACTGTCATCGTTGGCGTCTGGTGATCGTGAGATCGAAAATTCGACTGCGTCGCCCGTTGGGATTCGAGCTTTGCTGCTGCTGCTGCTGCTGCTGCTGCTGATTGACTAAGTAAGGTAATTTGGTTTGGGTGAAGATTATAAAGGTCAGAGGTAGTAAGGTACTAGGCGCTGTCGATCACAAATATGCGATCTCCACTAGGCGTCGATCCTTTTGGACAGCACGATTAATTACCGTGCGATGTTAACATGGATATCGCCATTACATCATATGACCGCAGGATCATGTGCGCGACAGTGCTTTGCTTTTTGCTTCCCAGCATGCCATGCCATAACGCGTGGGTGGCGTCGTGGTACATACACGCGACTGTTGTGGCACTGTCATCGTTAGCGTCCGGCGATCGTGAGATGGAACATTCGACTGTATCGCCCGTTGGGATTCGAGCTTTGCTGCTGCTGCTGCTGCTGCTGCTGCTGCTGCTGATTGACTAAGGTAAGGTAAGTAAGGTAATTCACTTGATGTCAAGACGATAAAGGTCAGAGGTAGGTAATTTACTTCATGCCAAGACGATAAAGGTCAAAGGTCTAGGCCCGGTCGATCTTAAATTAAGATCTCCACTAGGCGCATCTGACGGTGGATGGGATTATTTATCTTGCCGACGTGGCGCACTCGAGAGATCCGAACATGAACATCGAGTCTGCCATTCCATTAATGATTTGACATTTCTCGATCTTCGCGTCTGCTATGCAATGTAAAAGCAAATCTATCTGATCTCCGAACATCGCGTCGGCCATGCGATGTTTAAATCAGTTTCGCCATTACATCATATGACCGCAGGATCATGTGCGCGACAGTGCTTTGCCTTTTGCTTCCCAGCATGCCATGCCATAACGCGTGGGTGGCGTCGCGATAAATGTACGCGACTGCAGTGGCACTGTCATCGTTAGCGCCTGGCGATCGTGAGATGAAAAATTCGACTGTATCGCCCGTTGGGATTCGAGCTTTGCTGCTGCTGCTGCTGCTGCTGATTAAGGTACTAGGCCCGGTCGATCTTAAATTAAGATCTCCACTAGGCGCATCTGACGGTGGATGGGATTATTTATCTTGCCGACGTGGCGCACTCGAGAGATCCGAACATGAACATCGAGTCTGCCATTCCATTAATGATTTGACATTTCTCGATCCTCGCGTCTGCTATGCGATGTAAAAGCGAATCTATCTGATTTCCGAACATCGCGTCGGCCATGCGATGTTTAAATCATTTTCGCCATTACATCATATGACCGCAGGATCATGTGCGCGACAGTGCTTTGCCTTTTGCTTCCCAGCATGCCATGCCATAACGCGTGGGTGGCGTCGCGATAAATGTACGCGACTGCAGTGGCACTGTCATCGTTGGCGCCTGGCGATCGTGAGATGAAACATTCGACTGTATCGCCCGTTGGGATTCGAGCTTTGCTGCTGCTGCTGCTGCTGCTGCTGATTGACTAAGTAAGTAAGTAAGGTAATTTGGTTTGGGTGAAGATTATAAAGGTCAGAGGTAGGTAAGGTAATTTGGTTTGGGTGAAGATTATAAAGGTCAGAGGTAGTAAGGTAATTCACTTCATGCCAAGACGATAAAGATCAGAGGTAGGTAAGGTAAGGTAATTTGGTTTGGGTGAAGATTATACTAGGCGCTGTCGATCACAAATATGCGATCTCCACTAGGCGTCGATCTTTTTGGACATCACGGTTAATTACCATGCGATGTT
This sequence comes from Cymbomonas tetramitiformis, assembly GCA_001247695.2. Taxonomy (NCBI): domain Eukaryota; kingdom Viridiplantae; phylum Chlorophyta; class Pyramimonadophyceae; order Pyramimonadales; family Pyramimonadaceae; genus Cymbomonas; species Cymbomonas tetramitiformis. The sequence goes on along the minus strand of LGRX02035085.1, from coordinate 3,143 downwards.
AACATGGATATCGCCATTACATCATATGACCGCAGGATCATGTGCGCGACAGTGCTTTGCTTTTTGCTTCCCAGCATGCCATGCCATAACGCGTGGGTGGCGTCGCGATAAATGATGTACGCGACTGCAGTGGCACTGTCATCGTTAGCGTCTGGCGATCGTGAGATCGAAAATTCGACTGCGTCGTTCGTTGGGATTCGAGCTTTGCTGCTGCTGCTGCTGCTGCTGCTGAATGACCATCTCCGTTCGCTTTCCTCATACATAGCAAATAAAGAAAAAGGCGAACGGAGATGGTCATTCAGATGACCCATAACTAAATTCATAACACGTACAGCGAACGGAGATGAAAATTTGGTTTGGGTGAAGATTATAAAGGTCAGAGGTAGGTAATTTGGTGTGGGTGAAGATTATAAAGGTCAGAGGTCTAGGCCCGGTCGATCTCAAAGATGAGATCTCCACTAGGCCATCCGACAATTCAATCGGTTCAACATATTGTTCATTAGTGATTGGTTGGGCGGTTGTTATGCACGGCGGTATGATTTGCAATGTGAGACATTATATGTGTTATATGGTTAGATATGATATATTATGTCGACGGCGTACATGTAGTATACGCTAGTTACAAATAGAGGATGGCGGAGCAAGGTTTGGATGTCCAATATGATTACCAAGGCGACATAGCTAGTTACTATAATGATACGTTACTTTCTAGTGCAAACTTTTCCCTAGCGTTCGCGTGTTGGTTGCGCTTGGTGGCGGTGTATGGATGATGATATATTCCTTTCGTTCAGGTATTCATTAGTTATCAGTTGGGCGGTTGTTATGTATGTACGGCGATATGATTTGGGATGTGAGATATTAAATGTGTTATATAGCTAGATATGATATATGGTGGCGGCGTACATGTAATGTAAGCTAGTTGCAAATATTGAATGGCGGAGCAAGGTTTGGCTATCCAATATGATTATCGGGGACACAAATAGTTACTATGATTACTTATTTTCTAGTACGAACGTTTTCTTAGCTTTCGCACGTTGCTTACGCTTGGCAATTGTAGTGTAGATACACGTGTAGTCGAATAAGCAAACACTCTGCATACATATCTTACATACTATTTAGCATTTGCACATGCATGGCATCGAAAACAATTTGTTGAATGTGCAGAATGTAAATGCTCACGCACCGATCAATACATCAACATCGCGGCGCGCTGCGCGCAATTAGCGCTAACAACATAATCAATACTAAGATTGCCTAATTGATGGGACATGTCCGCAACAAATCGTGAAGAATATATGGAGCGTTATACATGTTGATGTGGATAATGTTGATGTCAACAACCTCTTGGAGTGTTAGCTGAAGTCTGAGCAAGCAATATATGACCCTCGTAGCAACGTTACTTTTCTGCTACACATGTATGGCGATGTCCGTCAGCTTGTGGCAATTGCTTAGGTGGGGGCGAATAACATCATGTGAAAAATAATGGAGGCTCACTATACATGAGTTGGTGGTGCACATGCCCATTTTGCATACATGTGATACACATGCTCACTCTCTTTCACACACACACACACACAATCATGGCTGAATGCTTTGATCCCCGGTGTGGGTACATAGTGCAATTGATCTTCCGCGGCTACGGTGTGCCAAAGGAGTCGGTCCAAGGAAAAGCCACACTCATGCACGCGCATAATTACATACTTGCACACGCATCCAAACACAACTCATACACACACACACACACACGCACACTCGCAACTGCAAGCGCACGCGCACACACACATTCTTGCCACTTTAACAATCGATATGCATGTTGCATGTAGCATGCACACGTTGCCCGCTGACAAAAGCAGACCCACCGATCAATCCAGTGGATGTGAGAAACATGCTTGTGGGAATAGATCAGGGCATAACTATATACCGCACCCACACATCCTAGCCAAAAAAGAAAGTGTGCAGCCACGTTGGAAGCTCAGCCAGTGTTACACTGCAAGTATATTATGAAAATATCACACGTTGGTGCTCGAGCGCACACCGTGAAATTCGAGAGGGAAATCGGCTGCATTGAAGTCCCCATATATATATATATATATACAACGTTGTATATATATATATGTATATATACGTCTAGCTTTGATTGGCATGCGCATTAGCTCGTTCACTTTATTATGTGTGTGTATGTGTGTGTCGCGCGCGCGTGCGTGTGTGCTTAGTGCGTGTGCGTGTGTGTGCATCAACGGGCGTATGCACTCACAACGCACTCGCTGATATTCATCAATAATTTTGAGCACAAGCCGAGACAGTGACTAAGGTGGTGCTTGAGGCGAGCACTGCATAATCTGATGTCCATTGATACCCCTTGCACATGCATAGAATTATTGTGCCCATCTTGAGCTGGCATTTGTGTTTTAGGACGAATAGCAAAGGGGGGCACGTTTGTAGCACTGTGGCATCTAGCACGCATGGCATACTACTATGATCATCATATTAGTACTTTAAATTTTGACAATGTGAAAATCTCATTATGACTGCATGCTGCACAAACTGCGCGCAAATAGGCTGATGTGCATATCGAATGCAATCTTTAACAATTACCCTTGCGAATAAAAAATATCACATTATGCCGAGACGCAAATGATTGGCTGTGTATGCGGATTATTATATGATTGTGCATGCGTAATTGTGTATCGAGCCGGAAAACGTGCGAATAAAGCAATATTTACTGATGCAGGACGCCGGGGATCGAACCCAGACCAAGAACTTGTGCGAGTCTCGTGGACATCGTCCTCCTTCATCATCCGATAAACGCATCAACGTGCATGTACAGGGCGTGATATATATGATGCTCTCCGTGGTGTGTAACTTAGTGCTTAGTGCTGAGTATGTGATGTGTGTGTGTGTGTGTGTTCGTGTGAGAGAGAGAGAAGCAAGAGCTACTTTGCTTCCATGATTTGGCACATATATTGATGTGCCCGTAGTGCATTCCTGTGTGAATGGTGGGTGTTGATAATGCATGCGTGTGAATATCCAACATGTAACCATCGGAATGATACCTGACTGCGGCTACATGCATACACTACTTGCTCGTTATAATTCATCATTCGACTGAGGGACATTTGCCATTCCCACTCGCGGCTGGCGCG
>LGRX02035084.1:0-56420 GCA_001247695.2 Cymbomonas tetramitiformis | reverse complement strand
AAGGTGTGAGGTGCTAAGTCAGGATCACAGGTCACACGCATGGTAAACCCTAATCGAACACAACACAAGAATCAAGGGGTATTTTCAACCCAGCTAGCGTAAGGCTCAGCCGGCGCTGAACTTGCGATGTGTGCTCTAGGGGCTTAAGCCCATGCATGTGCCGCGGGGATCAACTACTCCCGCGGGGTAGGTTGTTAACATCTTCCATGGAAACGTCCGCAGGCGGCGGCGGTGCTGTCGATGACGATGGAGGTCAAGAGTTGCCAAAGTGAACGATCGCTCAACCGATGCCCAAGCGGGGCCAAAGCCTAAAGTGGTCTGGCACCACCACAGCGAATGAGCTGAAGCATGGAGGGCGAACGTGGAAAAGGCGGTGAGTGCGCCTGTGCGCGCGATGAACTCTGTAAACGCGTTGAGGGAGATGCCGAGGTGGGTGTGGGCAAAGGCGATAACACCACCAGGCACCACCGGATATCGGCTAAGTAAGGGATGCGCCGGGTGAAAGCGGAGAATGCGGAGAGTCGGTGTCGTAGGTGTCAGGGATATGACCGATGCCATATGTGTCATACATGTCATACATGTCATGTCATGTCATGTCATGTCATGTCATGTCATGTCATGTCATGTCATGTCATGTCATGTCATGTCATGTCATGTCATGTCATGTCATGTGTCATAATGACATATAGTCGTCAAGTATTGTCAGTACGGTCGACTATGACATGTACAGTCAGAATGTATGCCATCCACCTAAGGTGAGTGACATCTGTCATCGAGAGGCCACGTATATGGCATCGAGATAGCGAAACAAGATACATCTTTAAAAGAACGAAGTAACTTGTTCTGACAAGACGATCTTCGCTTCTAGCATGAACAGAACAACATGCGAGCATCAATGGCTGTTTCGTCTAGCCGATGCGGGAAGTTCACCTAGTGCTCTCGGGTTCACAACCCGATGGCGGTAACGCGTGCGACGCGTGAGAGCACTAGAGTATATGAGAAGCATTGGGCTCAAGCAAGCACTTCTGGTCACCGGACTGCTGCACTCATACCCACCAAACTCTTGCGCGTAGCTGTTGCAGTTCAATAACAGCCGTGCCATATAGCTTGTCCATCAAGGACCGTGACAGTATGTAGGAGTCGATATCCTTGTTGTCGATGATGGTGAAATTGTCATAGTCGAGGTTGGTGCTTGGCGAACAAGCACCACCAGACACCACCAGACACCACCAGACACCACCAGACACCACCAGGTCAAAGCCACAGGTAAGGTGTTGCAGATGTAGTCGAATAGACACCAAAGCTGAACGTGCATCAGCGGTCATACGCGCACGCTGGCGTGCAGTGCACATGACAAGGTTGGCAAGTCGTCTGAATTTCGATTCGAATTCCGATCTGAATGGTGTGAACTGAACGTAATTGTCTGACTGAACGTAATGTTTGTTTGGAACATTATTGTTGCTGTGGGTTATTAGGCGGTGTGGATTTGACTCTTATTTTTTACGCTTGGTTTATTATCTTTATCGCTATGGATCACGCTGAGATTTTGTCAGATGGGGAGCTCCTAGCTTCCCTAGTTGCTTTTGAAGAGAAGTTTGAGAAGGTAGAAGGGCTGAAGCGCACACAGCTTGTATTGTTGTGTCGCTCAGCGGCATCTTTGTTGTCTCATTTCCGCAGTGCTCCGATGGTTTTACCGCAGGCTAGTGCCACCGACCCGCAGTGAATTTATGTATTTCAGTGTGCGACTCTTGGTGGTGCTCCTACTCCACCGGCTGATGAGCCAGCTTGCTCAGCGATTTCGGAGATTTCGCGGGTTGATAGGCTGTTGGGATTCCCCCGTTATTTTATCCACTCGATCTGTTTACTCTCAAGTTACTACCTCGCGACCCGTGCATTTTCCCGCAGATGCACGCAGACTCGTTCCACAGGCCCCTCCTGTGCGAACCGAGTATCGCTATTGTCAGACTGCTGTGGATTCTCGGCCGACGTTTTTGGCTTCTGGTCAGCGAGAGGAGACAGATTTTGGCAGTAGTGAAAGTGAGGATGAATCGGAGTACCCAGTGGGGTATTACGATGATTCCAGCGACGACGCAGACGAGGAATGTGAGGACGTCGACTCTCACGTCCCGTACGGGTCGGAACAGGAGCTCCCTGTGGACACAGGTTCCCAGGGGGTGGCGGAGTTTTGGAACCCCCACTTGGGGATGAATTTTTAACGCACACAGATTTTTCAGCGACCGATAATTCTATTGTTCACAACTCTGAAGAGTTACATTCTGGAGAAGAGCTAGATGACGTAGTTTATAATGATTCCTACACCCCAGCAGAATGGGCGGCTTGGGAAGCCGAACAGTACGAGGGCGACTCGACAGGTGGTGCTTATCACGACGATTCGTACGATTACTATGGAGGCGGCGACGATTCTTATTACGATGGTTAAGTTATTTTAATAGACAGGCAGGGCGTTGGATTATTATTTCTTTTGACCACTTGCTGTAGCTGGAATGTTTTCTTGGCATGCCCGATTATTTTAGTTCCTGACCATTTTCGGAGAACGAGACACGGTAGCACGGTTACGGACAGGGATCCACATTATGTGCAGTTTGTTACTCGTTGAGCCGACCGGCAGAACTTCTATGAAGATGTGTTATTCTCAGCACGCAGACCGGCAGAGGAGCCTAGCGCGGCTGACCATTAGCTGGAATTGTGACCGAGCATTTGTTTATTAGTATCATGCAGCCTGCGAAGCATCCTAGAATATATTATCGCTTGAGCATTTTCACTGAGCACTTGTGACGTTGCTAGCTAACTAGACTAACATTATCATTCGATGTGACTCTAGTAGCTAGGGTGGTGTCTTGTGTCACCGCTGTCCACCTCAGATGAGGTGGTGTGCTGGAAATGTCACAGTGACCTGTCATACAGTCACGTGTCATATCCGGTAGATCATCCTCGGTGATCAGCTAGTGTCACAGACCCAGGGTATTTATTCGTGTTATCACAGTTTAGCTTGATCCGTTCGTTCACCGTCCGAGCGTTTCCCCACAGCCGACGCTGTGCTTCCAACAGGTTATGGGCCCCACCACGCTTCCACGCGTTTGTTTGGAACATTATTGTCGCTGTGGGTTATTAGGCGGTGTGGATTTGTCTCTTATTTTTTACGCTTGGTTTTATTATCTGTATCGCTATGGATCACGCTGAGATTTCCCTACGTTTCTAGATGGGTTCAATACACGTGGTGAACACGTATTGGAGGCATATTGGAGGCATATTGAAGACGGTATGCTAATATCTAGATACAGTATTGCAATACACGTGTAACATATTGGTCAAACTATTGAACCGCGATCAGCCTGGACACAGCGAAAATGAGTATGCTAGCATGGGCACCCAAATGGTGTCAGACTCACCCACTAGCACTTGGTATCATCTAAGGAAGGGTCTAGCGTTATGGGGACAAGTTTTCACGGCATTTGGACGCGTATCGCAGAAGTCGATTCTGGCGGGGTTTTATGAATTGGGGCGCCGATGTATTGAAATGGGGCAAACCGATTGGAGGGGTGTTCAATATGTCTGCAACTGCCTGCAACACACGTATTGAACACGTGTTGAACACATGTTGAAACATTCACGCATAAGGAATCGTTCAATACATGTGCAATATGTCTACAATCAGATGAATTATTCAACACGTTTGCAATATATGTGTTGAACAAATGTTGAAACATTCACTCATGCAGAATCTCTTGAATACATGTGCAATATGTCTACAATCAGAGTGAACTATGCAACACATTTGCAATATATGTGTTGAACACATATTGAAACATGCACTCATGCAGAATCTCTTGAATACATGTGCAATATGTCTATAACCAGAGTGCCACACGACTGCAGGGGTAAAGGGGTAAGACCCCCCTGCTGCTCACATATTGCATAATACTTACAATATATTTGCAATACGTATTTGGTATATTACAGGTATATCAAATGTGTACAGAGGCACTACTATGCGTCATCACACTTTCTGCAGTACCACATTCCAGTGGGGCTGTCGGTGAGCCCTGCGCATCGCACGTGCATAGCCTCGTTGCAGCCTGCCCTCTCACACAGAAGGAGCTTGCCACCGACTCTACACTTCCCGCATATGTCAAAGTGACCATCACTACCTACGGGCCTATCAACGAGTGCAAGTTTCTCCATATTGCGGTCGCTCGTATCAAGTATCACCGCTGAATCCATGCAGGGGTGTTTGACTATCACTACTTGCGCTTGGACTTGATTGGCCAGTAGGTAGGGATCTCGGTTGTCCATAGTGTACTTGGAGGTGTCCCATGGGTTGAAGGTGTAGTAAGCCTTGGACACCTTGTCCACGCCGAGGATGGAGTTCTTCAGCTTGAAGCTTGCGATCTGAGCTTCCGTGGGCACGGGTAGCCAATCACACTTTAAAAAAGTGTAGAGCACACCGCCAATGGTGACCCGCAGAATGGCGTTGATGATACCATACCTGCGCACGAAATGTTCAATGTTTTTGTAATATACGTACAACACACCCCTAATATGTTGGGGACGTATTGTATGTATGTTGCAGAGATATACGAAAAGGCAAAGAAGCATGCAAACTGGTGGTTGAGGTCGTACCTGTCCTCCCACTCGTCATCGGCATCGGCATCATCCTTGGGGAAGGATGCGCGGACGAAACACTGGGTTGTCCCTTTCCCTTTGTCCCCGTCTCTAGTGCGATAGAAGACACCGCCGATGTTCACCTTGTTGTACTTGGAACACATGGGTTCGGGACCCATCATGAGCGACTTCTCGTAAGCCGTGTATTGACGACCAAGCCATCCTTCAGGGTCCTCCACCTCGTCTTCTGCGCTTGTTCTCCCGGCTTCCTCAGCATGTTCCTCCTTGTCATCCATTGTGACGTCCACATCAGTATGTCTGTAGGAGAGTTGCAATGCACCTTCAATACGTTGTCAACATATTGCGAATGTGTTGTCACGCAAGCTTGCACAATCATTCATGGGAGAGAAAGGGCGGAGAGTACCTTAAGGTTTCGCCGCGGTTGCCACAAACTACAGCATCGATCTCTTCAGGGTCCGGTGCGGGTGGCTGGATCCGCCCGTGGAGTTTCCGATGTCGTGTGCGGGTGGCCTTGCTCAACACCTTTAGTACAACTCCGTAGCACATGGCACAATCACATATAAACCGCCCTCGCTCCAATGTTACCGTGCCCACATTTCGACGATGCATTGCATGGAGCGAGAGCCAAGGATCGGCTTCGCCCGCCGTGTTCTTCACCTCACCCATCTCCGTGTCCTTCACCTCAGCTGGCTCTTCCACCGGAGATCTGCTTCGCCCACCGCAGTATATCTCCCATACATATTCAATATACCGGCAACGGTTTCTGATATATTGCAACATATTATATCATGAAAAATCAGTATGCAAGTTGAGGTGCCTAAATATTCGTACATACCTCATGGGCTCGTTCCATCTCGGCAGCCATGGCATCCGTCGTAACTGCAATTAAAGACCAAACTCCAACCGCACGGATCAAATCTGGCCAATCATTTATTGTCGACAGTTTCGACAATAAATTGTCGAAATTTATCGGCTCCTCCAATGTCGCCCAAGGCACCGAACCTCCCGCACATTGTCTCGTGTAGGATTATCGAGTTGCGAGTCGTCGGCCAGCAGCGAGCCGTATGTAGTCGCCTCGAAGTTGTCATCGTGTACTAGGTAGACAGCAGTTTCCACACGGATCGGTGTCAAAATTGCTTGATGAGCTTCGAAGAAGTCGTAGGCTTCTTCCGCATTCGATGGTAGGTTGTCTCCCTCGGGGGTAACGTCAAGTAGAAATTGGCGAGGACTACGTTCCGCGTCAACAGTGACTACATCAATGAATCCAGAAATCCCGAAATAGTACCTGCTGTCGTCTAAACGAGCTGAATTTGCCGCCTCGTGCGCCTCGGGGGCCGCCTCGCCCGCATCTCTGCACAATATCGTCCCAACATGTTTTCAACATCCCATCAACATGCTGCAACCATCACGATCGCGTGCTGCAGCACTATTGCAGCGAGCCACGTGAGGAATGGTGGGACGAGGGGAATCATGCCCCACGAGAGTCCCTTACCTTGCCTCTTGCATGCCACGAATCCTTTCGACAATCCGTTGCAAGCAATTAGGCACCGGTGGAACAAGTCGAAACGAATTCCCCTTAAAGGTTACCGTTGCCAGTTCTAGCTCCAAGATGTCGGAAGGTGGTAACCAAGCCGGCCACGCGGTATTGTCTGGAGATAAATCGTGCGCCAATCTGGAGAAATCGTGCGGGAGCAGTCGCGTTGGCAACCACTTATGATGCCATACCGTGTCCAGTTCCACATAGTGCGGATCGACTTTCCTGCAATGTGTTCCAGGATCCCTACAATATGCTCTCAATATGTATGCAACATATGGTAACCATGTTGCATACATGTAGCAAAGAGTCCTGTGAAGCAAGAAAGACACAACCTCAACGTCGAGAAGAAAGAGAAAGGGTGCTACCTCGCGGACAACTCCAGTTCCCTCGTAGATATTGGAAGATGTGGAGGCGCAATCCACGCCAAAAGGCGTTCCTTCTTCGTAATCGTTTCATACTCCGGGTCGCGGAAGCCTTCCGCGGTACTCCAACCTTCCGGGAATATGAGCTTGATATTGGGAGGGGGTTTGAGCGATGTACCCTCCTGAGCATTGGAAGGTTTGATCGGCTCTCGATCGGCTAAGCACCCGCCTTGCGCGGGATTTCTCATCGCGCGCTTGGCTAACGAAGATTGTTGTACGGGGGGGGCCGCCTTCCCTTGGACGAGGGCGGCGGCTCTAGCCGAAGGCAAGCCGGTTCGATGTCGCTCCGCATCACTTGGTGATGATGATTGAGGGGATCGTTCATGGCGAGGTCGCTTTTCACCATGAACAATTTGATCTCCTCGGGCCATACTGCATTGAAGTCCCCTTTACCACGCCCATCACCCTTCGAAAATGTACTGCAACTATGTTGTAATATGTTGGACATATACTGTGGACATATTGACGATATGCTGAAGGAACTTTCAAGTAAAGCAATAACCCAAAAGTAGGTTTTCGGACCCCCCCCACAAAAAACGCACACAAGCTATGTCGCAAAATATAGCTCCTGAGTCCATATAACAAGTCTCACCATAATTGAAGAACATGTTTTTCAACTTTTTTAGGGCTCACTTCAACACTTCCGCAGCATACTGAAAGGGGGGGCTAAAGGCAGGGCTCAAGGTCTTGAGCCCTCACGTATTGAAGTGAGCCCTCACGTATTGAAGTGAGCCCTCACGTATTGAAGTGATCCCTGCCTTGAGCTCTGCAGGCGGTTGCACGCGGTTGCACGCATATTGACCTTTACAAAAATTTAAAAAAACCTTTTTAGAAGAGAATCTGTTCAATACTACTTCAATACGGGAGGGCTCACTTCAATACGTTAGCGATTTCAGGCGTATTGAAATGGCGTATTGGAGACGTGTTGGCACTTTTTCAATACATCTCCAATACGCCATTTCAATACGCCTGAAATCGCTAACGTATTGAGTGAGCCCTCCCGTATTGAAGTAGTATTGAACAGATCGAAGGATTTTCGGGGAAACAATTTTGGAATTTTAAGTTTTAGGAGAATCTGCACCCCTCGTTCGTGAATCGAACGGCCGAAATCGTAACTCAAGAAGTACCCCCAAAATGCTCAAGAAGTCCCCCCGAAATGACCCCAAATATGGATCGGAAAAAACCTTCAGTGGGACTCGAACCCATCACCTCAGGCATGTGAGAGCGGCGGCCAACCACTAGACCATTACGATGGAATTGATTACATATGCGTTGTAGTCATACTAATAATTCAAACTCGATAAGTCGATTATCTCGGATGCAATGTCACTGAGAGTCTGAGACATCGCATCGTCATCATCGTCGTCATCGTCGATCGTGCTCGCATGCCGAGTCGATCCGATGTGACTTCTGAACGGCAGGGAAAGTTTTTGAGCACTTCGATTTTTCTGAACGGTAAAGTTCAAACTCACGTTATTGCACTCTTCACAGTTCGCCGTCAGCAGTGTTGCAGCAGCCTCGCCAGTGAGTTGCGTGCTGTGATATTTTTAATTCTCACAGGTTGCAATATGGCATTGGTTTGCAGTGCATGTTTTGGTTATGCGTGTGTATTATTTTGTGTGTGCTTCGCGCGCTCATACTTGGCATGCGTGAAACTTTGACTAGGAGTGAACGGGAAATTCCCGCGAGTCGTTTGCACTCGAAATAGTTGGTTCAAACCCAACTCACTCCACATCCCCCTGTTACTTTCCTTTGCTTCTTTCGTTGACGACTGCTAATTTCTTTCTTCTTTACTAAACGTTAGTTGGTTGGTTTCGTTTTTCAGATCCGCTGAAAACGTTCGCGTGGCGAAGTCATATTAGGTTTTCATCTCGCGTTCATATTCGCATTTATTTGAGGTTGCTCGGTTGCTAATTATGTTTTCAATAAAGGTTTGTTTTTTGCTTTTCCGCTTTTTACTAAGTGTCGGCTCTTTACTTTCCTTTTCAGATTGGCTGTTTTCGAGCCAGGCGAAATTGAGGAAATCGACCGCCTCGAGTACAATGTCAACTTCAAGCATCCCTTCAAACATTCTAGGTTGATAAGTCCTTTATGTTTTCAATAGAATATTCTTTTGTGCATTTCCGCTTTTTTACTAAGTGTTGGCTCTTTACTTTCCATTTTAGATCGGTTGTTTTGGAGCAAAGCGAGATGGAGAAAATCGACCGCCTCGAGTACAACGTCAACTTCAAGCATCCCGTCAAGCGTTCTAGATGAATACATTGATTTTAGGTTGGCATCTTGTAAATAGAAAGTGCACGAGTAGAACATTATTTTGTGTATTGGTATGATAAAATTTGATAGTCCCATTCGTATTCCTTTGTGCCTAGCTAGATACATGTTAATCGTAGTAAAGATGCTCGAGTGTTCCCTACTATTCTTATTTTGTTTATCTCGCATAGCATACGCATAGTGGAAACATAGTGAACACACTGCATGTTGCAAATGTGCAATATGTATGCTATACGTCTATAATATATATCCAACATAGGCAACTTTTATTTCAATACATATGCAATATGTCCACAGTATATATACAACATATTGAATTTGCATGTTCAATACGTATACAATAGGTCCGCAGTATGTATCCAACATACTGAATGTTCCGTTTCAATACATATGCAATAGGTCCGCAATATATATACAACATATTGAATTTGCATGTTCAATACGTATGCAATAGGTCCGCAGTATGTATCCAACATACTGAATGTTCCGTTTCAATACATATGCAATAGGTCCGCAATATATATACAACATATTGAATTTGCATGTTCAATACGTATGCAATAGGTCCGCAGTATGTATCCAACATACTGAATGTTCCGTTTCAATACATATTCAATAGGTCCGCAATATATATACAACATATTGAATTTGCATGTTCAATACGTATGCAGTAGGTCCGCAGTGTGTATCCAACATATTGAATGTTGACTTACAATATGTATACAATATGTGGGCAATATGTCTGCAACATGCCTTCATAGTGTTTGCGACATGCATGGTGCATGTCTCCAACCCTATACTACACATATGTTGAAGGCATATTGAAATTACTCTCTGCATCAGAACTTCAATATGTCTCCAATACGTGAGGGCTCACTTCAATACTATGTTGAACATATGTTGGAGCGCTTGCAGGCATATTGCACACATATTGTAACATTTTGTATTGTATTGAACATGTATTGTCAATACGCGTGCAATATGCCTGCAATATGTGTTCAATACGATGTATTGCACGCGTCTAGAAACGTAGGGTTTTGTCAGATGGGGAGCTCCTAGCTTCCCTAGTTGCTTTTGAAGAGAAGTTTGAGAAGGTAGAAGGGCTGAAGCGCACACAGCTTGTATTGCTGTGTCGCTCAGCGTCATCTTTGTTGTCTCATTTCCGCAGTGCTCCGATGGTTTCGTTTACCGCAGCCTGGTGCCACCGATTCCGCAGTGAATTTATGTATTTCAGTGTGCGACTCTTGCATTGGAGTTGGCGGTGCTCCTACTCCACCGGCTGATGAGCCAGCTTGCTCAGCATTTTCGGAGATTTCGCGGGTTGACAGGCTGTTGGGGATCCCCCCGTTATTTTATCCACTCGATCTGTTTACTCTCAAGTTTCTACCTCGCGACCCGTGCATTTTCCCGCAGATGCACGCAGACTCGTTCCACAGGCCCCTCCTGTGCGAACCGAGTATCGCTATTGTCAGACTGCTGTGGATTCTCGGTCGACGTTTTTGGAGCTGCAAAGGCGGATGACACCGCGGACGATGTCTCCGAGCAACAATATCTTCAGGACCCGCTTAAGCTGGTGAGCGAGATGCGTAAGGATGACGGCGGCACCGCGCATGAGCCAAGGGCCGCACGTCCTCGGGTGGTAAGGGCAACCGCGCTTCAATTTCCTTCAAAGCGGACGGTAAGGACGGCGCCAAGCTTGGGCGTAACGTGTATGGTCGCCTACCTCACGACCGATTTCAAGGCTGCTGGGGTGGATGCTCGATCCCTTTGACTTCGGCGACCCCGCTAAAGCGGCCATGGATTCTGTCACGCACGCTCGTCTATACGTCTACGACACTCTCGCGCGTGGAGATTATCGGGTATTGCTCAGCTGCGGAGGTGTAACCACTGGTCGCGGACTCTGCATCATCTGACCAAGATGGACGTCCTCGGGTGCTTCTGGACTTGATTAAGGGCTGTTTCAACTGGTGTCCGTCAAACGCACCAGGATGCGCACCTTGCCTTAACGAGGAACGACTTCTGGGTGACTCCCCGTCCCAAGTCTCGCGACTACGGAGGGCAGTCTGCGTGGTTCTGAAACCCAGGTGGCGCGGGACTGGACAACCACCGAGGCCACACGCAGGAAGTAGCTTTACGACCACCTGAACGTGCACCACTTTCTCATTGAAACTAATATTTGTACCACTAGTCCGCGCCAAGCCACACATGGACATCTACCGTAGATTGCATCATCGCGACGAATACGCCATGCTGGACGACCTCGAGAAGATTTCCTATTAACGCAGTTCTCCGCCTTGGTCATCTAGCACTACATGCGCTGGTTACAGTCTGGAGTTGCTGTGGACCGGGGCAGGGCGACGGGGGCCGCTGCTCTTTCGCGGCCGCTGTCAATGCCGGCGACAACGCAAGGGACTTGCTCAGTCAGGGCGGTGTTGGGCAATATCAAAATTCTCGAGCACTGCATCAAGACGCGGCAAAAGGGCGGTGCAGCTGTTTTGCGACTTCGTGCGAGCTCCCAAGAACGCGCGTGGGTCTGAACGTGTACATCAAGGGCTAGGGAACGCTAATTTACACAAAATTAAATCGTGTTATTTGATGAATGGGTCGCCCAAAGCGATCTAAACATAACACACACTTCGTCAGAGATCAAATTGACCACCTTGAAAATTAAATAATTTCCACCTCATAGGCCGGCGTTCAAAAACAAACAAAGATGATTAATCAAATAATGTGCCACGCACGTATTTGCAACAAATTCAAACAACAAAGTGCTAATTAAATAATCCATGTCATTCCCCTGTGCTTGAAACCAAGTAAAAAGGTACTCGCTGAGGAGAACGGTATCCCTCAGAGATGTTTGCTTCAGTGGTGTTAAATGTAAAAGGAATTATGGTTTCGCATGCGAGGGTGCCGGTGCCTGCGCTAGTGCTCCTAGTGGAAGTGAGTAGGCAGTGACTTGGCACACAATAGCGTGAACAGTGCACTACTGTCCAACAGTGCAATCGAGGCACCGAACCGTGCAACAGTACGGTAGCGTGCAACACGTCCAATGTGCAACGGTTTTAGTGCGCAACAGTTTAAGTATGCAAGAATGCAAATTAAGTTATATGTGTTATGGATATCATTCCTCACTTGCTTAAAAGTACCAAATTGTACGGACTTGCCTAGATACCACATATAATTCTACGTATGGTGCCGCACTGTGAGTTTCAGTTTTGCATGTCATACAACGAGCGCACCGGCTGTGCAGTGAATAACCTTCTGTCTCGAGCTCTCATGTTGCCATTCAAAATAAGTGTTGATTGGGCACAGAACGGTACTGGGCATGGCACCAATATCGTAAGTATGTGCAAAATAAAGGGAAAATAACACATTTTATATGTATGAAACACACAACTGCGAACAAACAAACAAACAAAGACAATTAATTGAATAATTCCGCATCGATCTCGGCTTGAAACAAACAAAGTTAAAATCGAATAGATAATTTTTTTCGGCGGATCAATTGCCTTATTTAATTAATTATTTTATGCATATTTTGGCCGTTAAAATCAAGAGAGTAGACACGGCAGTCGTTATACCGCAAATGCGAGGTGAAGGTGCATGGGCGGGACCGTATCGGTACGCTCATGATGGTAATATTACGGCGCGCTCGTAACGTGAGGCATGATTCAAACCTAGCATGAGCTGCGTGCCAGGCGCGTTGTGCCAGCACAAGCGCGCCTGGCGCGCTCATGCTAAAAATTGGCTCTCATAAACAAAGATATACACATAAATCACTGAGTTCTCAAAGAAAAATTGTACAGGTAAGCGACCTTCAAAGAGTTGGAATTTGTATATTAGTGTTTGCGGATAATTGTACGCAAGGAGATCGCGTATCCTACCGAAATTGAAATGGCGCTTGTGCCGCCATAACCAAGTCCCATCCCGTTGTGGTAAGCCAGGGTTGGCGTTTAATTCACCCGGTTAGGGCAAAGCTGATATGTCATCCAAAAGAAATCGAAGCTCAATTGCTGAAGAAGTTGATATGTTGAGAAAGTAAAGGGAGTACAAAGCAATGGACGTTAGGTAACATCAACAGACAGTAAGTAACCCTTAAACTCAAATTTTCAGTGCCAAATTTAGCATTTGACGATACATACGTAGAGTCAACCTGCATTGTCATAATGTTTGGGAGCAGTTTACACGTAAAGCCACCATTGCACGCAATTGTAGTCCTATTATTTGCTGGGTTCTGTTCGGAAGCAAAACGAAAAAGCGAATGATTTCCTGGAATCGATGCCAGGTCAGCATGTCGCATAATGCATTGCTTTGGGAAATGGCAGTGAGGCAAGTGCCACAGCATGCCATGCCTATTGTTACGGGATGAATTCACATCTACTCTGGTAGCACCTTTCAATATTTTGTGTTGTTTGGATAATCTCAATTCCTACATGACTTTAATACAATGGTACATGAATGAAATTGAATAACCGAGTTGTTCAATGAGTTCGGCAACCTCCTTTACTTTTTACGCAAAGCCTTTTCTTCAACCCCCGAAACGCCAAAGCGCTTGCGAAGCACTTCCATTACATCTTCCATAGAAACATCCTGTCAGCCCAAACACATTAGCCCTGCTCAGAGCAAACTGCACCTCACAGATCTCTAACTGAACTCCAGCAATTCCACAAAGGCCTCCATACTTTAAAAATAAAAATATAAAAGAGTTAGAAAAAATTGCGGAAGAATGCTCCGGAGAAATAAATCAAGGGACATTCTTCCAAGTTTATGATAAAGCTATTCAAAACCCACATGATTTCTTGTTTATCGATTTACATAAAAAGAGCACACATCCAAGTGGATTTAGAATGAACTTTAATGAATTTATTATACCTAATTGTTTGGAATAAATAAAAAACAATTAATTAAAATATTTTACACAATTTTTGAAAATTCTGTTTACATGCTCTTTTTCAGCGCGAAATTCTGTGTAAGATATTCGTTTTCAAAAATTATTATAAAATTATTTTTTTCTCAAAAACATTAAGCGTAGAGCGAAGGTATCCCACTCTCCGCGCTTGCTTATAGGCTGACGGGAAATCTTATCAGGTCGATAATTTTTTTATCAGGTCAATAAAATGCCAAAGCTGACAATTTTCCCGATTGTGGGATGCGGCAGCCGTACAATAGATCACCAAAGTTCCAAGGGTATAGAATATCACCATACCACCCATCCCTTCCTCAATGCTGCAGGCTTATGAGATTTGAGAACACACAAATACTCATTTTCTTTTGAAAGGCGAGAGCTAAGCGCCCGCTGCCCCGTTGCCCCATAACCTTGAGAGATCCGCATGAAGAATCATTCTGACATTCCTGACACTGCATTCCATAGAATGGTATCAAACGAAACTATCCATCTAGCTACAGGCAAAACACATGCAGAGTAGGGGCCAGGCATGGGGCTAGCGGCACCTCATGAGCACACAGCACCATGCTATGGTAAAGCAAGTCCGCCATTTCAGATGCGGTACGCTCTTTTCCTGAGCACATCGCAGCGCATCCCCTCTCCTCACTCTACGTAGTTTGCACGCCCATCCCAAGATCAGCCAGCCTGAAGGCCCGGAGGGCTACAAGTGAACACATTAGGCAGGGAGGGACGGATGGGTGGAACAAAAGGGGGGACGCAGGTAGGGTAGGATTACCTTCTTGTTTCTCAAAGGTTTCACACAGCTCGCCTGCCTCCTCGCGCACCTTCTTGCAGCAGAGCTCAGGATTGCTGAGGAGCTTCGAGGTCCTGTAGCGCCCCGCGCCCTCCCAGGTCCCGTGCCCATCGTCCTTCTAGGGTGACACTCCGCTCGCCTGGCACATGTAAGGTGATACTCCCCTTGGGTGGTGTTTGCCACATGTAGGGTGATACTTCCCTTGAGTGTCTTCTGCGACGTGTAGTGTGATACTTCCGATGAGTACCATCTGCCACGTGTAGGGTGTGCAGCACGTCATCGCAGCACATCCACCAAAGCAAGCTGGTGTCCACTGAGTCAACTAAGATAACGAAGTGATGTGAGCAACGCTAGTGTGTAGTCACGTGGTAGGGGGGGCTTAGCGGCGTAAGAAATTTTGTGGTAGGGGGGACTTAGCAGCCTGAGAATGGTGCGGTACGGGGGGCCTTGGCGGCCAAAGAATCGCGCGCCCTGCACTGATGGATGCGATCAAGACAAAAGTGCGAGATCATTTCGATCCAATGGCCAAGCATCATCCAACTGGAGGCTACTCACCATGAAGGCTTGCCTCCAGTCGCTTCCTGCAATGTCACTACCCCCTCAGCCCCAAACTGTTTACGTGGTCGGCCATTCGCTGTGGCCGGTCTATCATTCACCTTCGTAGGCACCAGCATGGATTATCAAAGCCGTGCACAGGCCGTCACTAGCGGCAACTAAACGTGCCACGCTGCTGCAGCCACTCTGTGTAACACCGCGGGGCATCGGGAGTGCCAGTCGCATCCCGACACGCCTCCCACAGGCTTTGGGCCGAGAGGGCACACCCTGCACCGCCGACCCTAGCAAGGCGCTTCACGCCGGCAGCGGCTCTGCTGGCCTTGAGAGGGCACACCCTGCACCGCCGACCCTAGCAAGGCGCTTCACGCCGGCAGCGGCTCTGCTGGCCTTGAGAGGCGCAGCGCTGCAATCAATCCGGCGACCCGGAGGCTCCACATCGGCAGGGGAAGCATGCACCCCGTAAGGCCCATCCTCGGGAGAGCTCTGTGCCAGAAAGAAGAATCGCAAGAGTGCTAATCCGCCGCCACTTGTACTAGGTGCCCTTTATCAGCTGCCAGGTCACCCCTATTGTATACAGGCGCCAAATTACCCTTACAGCAAACTCCAGGCTCCCCCTCACAAATGCATCAGACGCTGGAGGTCTGTCCGCTCCAGCTGGAGTTTGGCTGGAGTTTGGCTGGAGTTTGGCTGGAGTTTGGCTGGAGTTTGGGACTTCTTCTTGCACCCAGGACGGATCAGTGTCGAAGGGCCGCCTTGCTCTCTGAACACACAACCCAGGTCGAAACGGGCGCCGCGAGGAGTGTGGGCCGTGGAGCGCGCACCTCTTGTTTGCGGCTCACGATGGTATCTTGCAGGCGGTACAAGGTGTTGTTGGCAGCCTCAACACCACCCCCCTCTGCCGACGCTGGCAGGCCTTCCGCTCCAGTAACCTCCGAGTAATAACATGTATAAGCCCCCTGGGGCCCCCACAAACGACCGCCACGCATGTGAGACGTCAGCATGCATCGAGAGAGGGATGGTATGGACGAGGCGAGGGTACTGGCAGGATGAGACGTGGTCACCAGCTTTGTGGCCAGGCATGAGGGGCCAGGCATGAGGGGCCAGAGTCCCTGAGGAGCAGGCAATGCGTGCTATCCCAATGCCATCCAGCTCTAGAGGAAAACCATCCATGCCGATCCCGATGGGTGGATGCACAGCCATCGATCTGTGGTGGCTCATCTGTCCCATCCCACGGCAGTTTTGCAAACAAACAAAAAATGCAGCAGCCAATGCCCCATGCGCTGCACAACACAACGAAATTCCGCGAACATCATCGTACGCAGACATCTATTCTCAATGCACCGCCCATATAAATCGCTTTGAGTTTGCAAAAGGCCATTTTTCAGGGGCGGGAATCGGGAGGAGAGGCGGAATTAAAACGCTAAAAAAGGTCGTGTGTCCCTCTCTGGGCCCGCTGGCGTGGCAGACGGCTGACCAGTCGAGCCGATGCCATCCGTATTCGAACTGATCTCCGCGAGCTCCCCCCCTGTCTGGGGCCCTGCCCGGGGCATCCTGCGTGGTGCCTCCGTGCGGAATGCAGTAATTGCGGGCGAGATAGAGCCAAGCTCTTCGCCTCTAAGCTAGGGCGCAGTCCCCGTCGGCCATGCCCCCAGAATAAACTGGTTTGAAGTATGGCAGATTCGGCCTAGATGTGAGAACACCAAGCGGCTGTTCCTATTGTCGACGGTCCATAAAAGCAAGGCTCGAAATCAACGGCGCACCAACCTCCAAAACACTCTGCAATTCAGTTTGATCACGCTTAGCAATGACGGCGCAGACCTCACCGTGTGGCAGGAGGGCCCAATGGGTTCCCCGAGGTAGATGAGGGAGTCCCTGTCACAGTCCACATGAACGGAGAGGACGTTGATGAAGTTGTCGGAGGTCTCCCCCTGCAGACAGGAGGGGTTGGAGTGGGCTCAAATAGGCCATCATCTGTAAGGCAGAATCAAAAGCAGAGAGAGTGAGAGAGACCTGCACATTCTGAGTTGTTGGAATGCGCTGAGAGCGGAAGGGGTAGTCAGCGCCCGGTTCATCCCTGAAGGCAGGAGAGGGTGACAGACCGCCCAGCATATTTACCTTGGTCCACAGCGCTGAGCGTGAGCGGCTGTAAAAGGTGGCCTGTGCCACGCCCCCCCTCCCGCGCAACACAGGGGAGCTGAAAGCTCACCTCTGCCCTCCCCAATTCAAACACTCGCCGGAGCTGGTGCGTTAAATTTCATCAAAAAAAGAAAAGGGGGCATCCTTTATAGGTTGTCCTGGGGGCCTGAACTCGATGCGAGGCACCAGTGGCGTCACCATAAACGTAGAAGCGCTGAATCCAGCGGCTGGTGGGTCATCCTGAAGGAGAGATCAGCGTAAAATGTGCCAAAGACGACTCGTGGAATTTCTGTCGTGGCCGAAACATGCCAATCAAGCTCAGCCCTTTGCGGCGGAGCAAGGGCAAGAGCCGCTTCGATTCCTCCGAGAGAGCAGCCATCTTGAGAAGTGTACAGGTTGGAATCCGAACAGTCACGAATGCAGCTGTTCGCACTTACCATCTCACCCAACCCAGATTCTCTATTCCGTTGCGATGGACTGTATAGCAAAGTAATGTGTTGTGGACAGAAAGTAAAAGTATGCACAATTAGACTTCCGCGCACGCTGCTGCTTGAAAGACAAAAAACAACTTACTTCATGAAATCCGTGTACTGTGCCCATCGGCAATGGGACCAAGTGACAATTTAAATTCGATATATTCAGTCACTTGGGCACAGCCCGAGTTCACGCCCATATTCGCGACCTGGGGCCAATCGTAGCACGCCTGTATTTTCCCCCCAGGGGCCGCGAGCACGCAGGACAAGCACCGGAGGCCGCGGCATGGCTCAAAACATTTGGAGCAGATGGGTGGCGCCGTGTCCCTCTGGGAGGTGCGGGTGAGCGCGCAGAGTGAGTGATCCTGTGAAGAGTTCTAACAAATATGATTCGGCCCGCAAAGCTCATGCAGAGCGACTCCACGCGGGTTCTTTCACAAAAGGGGATCAGGTTCTCTGGGCTCAGCACTCTGTGGTGGCATCTGGCAGCAACATGCGACGAGCAGCAGCAGCGGTAGAACCACAGAAACATGGAACGGATCTGCAGCATGACCGGAGGTATAGCAACACTGCAACACTGAAACAGCAGATGCATGGAACACACTCTATCCGCTCACCTTGCCGGTATTGAAAGTCTTCTCCACGGCCTCGCGGGTGGCAAATGCCTGCATTAGAACGGCCCCCGTGTCCACGTGCTGCGCCTCCCCGCGCCCAACAGCCACTCCCCCATCACCATCGAGGGGAGGGTGCGCCTGGCCCGACTCATATCCGACTAATCCCATCGGGCAGAGGGAGGTCGGGAGGGGTGGCTTTGACGTAGGAGGGATTGAGGAATCCGATTTGGCTGTTGATTTGGTTGGGATGGGCATTTGGTGTGCAACCGGAATAGTCGGAGCGGAGTTCAGGGGGGGCTCAGTGAGCGAAGCTTGAAGGATGGCGCCACCTCTCTTGGAGAGCATCCAAGACATCTGGCAGGAAGAGGGAGCCGCTACGGCCGGGTGAGGATGAGGAGTTGGCCCGAGAGCAAGGAAGCTGGCGGGGGGCTTATGAAGGGGGCCTTTGAGGACTGACACAGAGCCCAGGCGTCTTGGGTTCAGCAGGTGAGGCAGCCTCAGAGTGCGCAAGCGTGACCAGCCAAGCGAGCTTGTCTCAACCTCTGAGCGTGGCTGACATCCTGAATGAGGTGGACGAGCTCCTAATACTGAGATGGGAGGGGGAGTTTGCACGCAAGAGCAGAGACGTGACTGGGGCAGGATTGCGGGTAAATCGTAGGGGCCGTACAGGGCTTGGCTCGGGTGGCGACCCATGAGTGTGGCGGAATGGACGAGAGAACAAGGGGTTGGCTTGGCGGTGGCGCAGCTTCGGCGCACACCCATGGATGTGGAGGGGGGTGGTTGACGCCACCCGGTGGAAGTGGTGGTGACACCTCATAGGAGGGGCACGGCGAGACTTGGTACAAGACTGTCTCCAGTATGGGTACATACATTCACGCTGCACAACACAAGTGACGGCTACCCATGCAACGATGTCCGACTGCCAATGCAGCAGTAAAGGTGTACTGGGCGATGGAAAACACGCGCACACTGAATGGCATGAGACGCGCCGACCGAACCCACCCCAACTTCCCGGTGGACAAGGTCAGCATGCAGGAACAGGGCGGGGCCGTGCCAAGATACCACGCACACTGAACGGCATGAGGCCCACCGACAAAAGCCAAACCACCATTATCCCAGTGGAGGTGAGAAGCATTCAAGAACAGGGCGGGGGTAGAGGTGAACTGGCTTGAGAGGCACCGCAACAGTGGGGCAGGCAGTGCAGTCACAGAGGCACTCGGGTGGCCCGGTGAGGCTTCGGGGGGTCCGGATAAGTGTTCCGAAGTGTGCGCTAAATCCCCTGAATCCTTTGATCCCTGGGGTGGAGGCATAGTGCAACCAACATTCTGTGGCTATATGGTGCCAAAAGGAATCGATCCAAGGATAAAGCCACGCACACAACATAATGTGTCGAGTGCATTACTCAAGACGGTAGCTTACTCGCAGAATTTCCAGTGCAAGGGCTTCAGTCCCATAAAGTTGTTGTTGGGGGTAGAGGGCTGCAAGTGCAGATTGGTGGCGGGCGCGCAAGGTCAGAAGGAAGCAATCAGTTGATCATTCGCAGGCCCTTAGGACACCCCTTTGGAGCAGCGGGCGTGTGGTGGGCGGACAAGCTCTCTTGAGACTAGGCTTTGGGGCAGGCAGGGAGCAGGGTGGTGGTTCTGAGCGTAGGCTTGGTGGTGGGGAGATGGCTCGGGCAGCACGTGAGGTAGAGGTGAACTGGCTTGAGAGGCACCGCAACAGTGGGGCAGGCAGTGCAGTCGCAGAGGCGCTCGGGTGGCTCGGTGAGGCTTCGGGGGTCCTATTCTCCACGAGTGAGCTCCGGGAAATCCGGATGGGTGTCCCGAGCTGCGCAGTGGTAGATGTCAGCAGGTAGGAGGAGCGTGTGGTCCTACAAGACGGCCACAAACGTGATCTAAAGAGGGGCAAGCTCTTACACGGATCGCGGGTTCCGTGCAAGTGCCTGGAACGTGCTGCAAATCTGATCAGGCGCACGCAACGATACAACGCGCCAACCGATGAGGTTCCACGAGAAGCTACCCCGACGATCAGCCCAAGGGCAGGACGCGCTTTCACGCTGCGTTCACCAAGCACGTCGAGGGATCGCTCAAGGCGTGACAAACCACGTCACCCGAATATCCTCGAAGGATACCAGAGCATTGACAAGAGGCATACTCAGAGTTACTGGTGGCAACTGTGCTTCAATTGCGAAGAAGTCTGCGAAGATTCTGCTCGTCAGTTTTTGGGCGTAGTAGACGTGGTCTGCATCGATACGAATAGCTATAGCAGCAGCTGCTGCTGAAGCGAAAGAAATCTAGTGCAAGCGGTCAAGATATGTCTCTGATCATCGGAAGACACTAACCCGCTCCACGAGGGTGCGCAGGATTATTTTCCTGTTTCATAATTGGAATTCAAATCCTGATGTTTAGCTTGCCTCAATTTTGGTCTCGCGCTAGGTTCTCGGAGTCAGAAGTACCGGAAAGTTGAGCACCAACCTGAGCGATGGCAACGACCTGCCCGTCCGAATTGTACTTGAGGCTGTCGAGGAATGCCTCCATGCTCTCAGCATCGCCCACGTCTAGCACTTCGCCTGATGGAGTTGTCACGAACCACCTGAGCGTGTATGCACACGTAGAGTTTCCGGGGGGGGGGCAGTGCACGCAAACACGAAGCCACGTGCAGGCCTACGATTCGGAGAAGGCGGTGCGCTTCCTAGCGAGTCAATCGATTAAGGTCCTTATCCACATTAATAGGCCGCTCTAAAGTGTTCTGTTTTTTAGTGTAACGGAATCCCGGGAAACTGCGTGAGGCCAGACGCACTGGTCAGACCCCTCTTGAGCAGGCAGGAAGCAGTAGTTGTGCGATTTGCCCGAGTGAAATCCGTAACTCGTGACCAGTGGCAACCTCAGCTCCTTCCCATACAAATAAGGCGAATCCCCAAACTTCGTACCTTTGTGTGAATGTGAGTGTTCTTCTGCTACTGTGACCAACGAAATTCGAGCCGTTGAAGCAGCAGACCTTGAACGCTTCATCTTCGAGACACCAAGCCCCTGAACAACATAAAATA
This sequence comes from Cymbomonas tetramitiformis, assembly GCA_001247695.2. Taxonomy (NCBI): domain Eukaryota; kingdom Viridiplantae; phylum Chlorophyta; class Pyramimonadophyceae; order Pyramimonadales; family Pyramimonadaceae; genus Cymbomonas; species Cymbomonas tetramitiformis. The sequence continues at coordinate 35,023 of LGRX02035084.1, read as the reverse complement.
TACCGAGACGGTATTGTCTCCGGACAAATCTGTCAGTAGATGTGCATCGCCGATATCGGACATCACGTGCGGCAGTATCGCATACGCAGTATCCGTGCCACCAGAAGGGACACGCGTACAAACGGGATAGCGTTACTCGGAACCAATGCCCACCGAAAATGGCAGTGAAGGTACGTCCCCTTACTGGAACGGGAAGGGCTGATATCAGGCTGCCCGTTGTATACAAAACTAGAGAAACCAAAACGTTCATGTATGTTGGTGGTGTTGTGGAACATACCTGACTTTTTATTTGCACAGGTAGCTTTTGGTTTTGGCGAGCCATCGAGGGAATAACGCGTGTACCCCGGCCGATTCTGCCCTGCGAAGTCAGACAACTCGCAAGTATTTCAGGCGATACTCTTTCTTCAGACGCACAGGGTTTCGATATACACGCAGGCTATACCGTGTGTTGGGAGACGGAAGAGCACTTGAAAGAGCATGTCCGGGTGCACGACTTCATCGCTGCAATACTTGATGCTTTAGAAGGGAACAGAAGTGATGGTAGTTATCAAAAGAGCGGAAGTTTTGGACACGATGGCGATGGGGCAGATCCTAAACCCGCAACGTAAAGTGCTAATCTAAATCTTCTTGCCTCGTAGTGCCTGCTAGCTTGCTAGCGATAGCGTCTCGGGTGCTCCTTGCTGAAAACGGAGAGACGCAAAACGATAAAGCATAAACGTTTTCTCGGTCTGTTATCTTCATCCCCCGCCACGTATGATTTCTAGCCACGAGCTCCGGAACTTTTTCAACGATGAGATTTTTTTGGAGTACAGTGCGGTCTGGAAGGATTCGGTCGTCAAAGCCGCCAAGAATCGCGCGCAAGCAAGGCGCGAAGTCCTATCCTGCGTCGGGGTCACTTTATCCCACCACCGTTGGGGGGGGGGGGATATTGGTCAAAATTTTCAAGTGGTCAAAATTTCCTCAAGTATGGGATCTCATATTTTGAGGGTCATCCACCCGACATGGCATCCCGCGCATCAATTGAAACTCGTGCGTGGAGTCGGCACCACCGCGCAAGTCTTCTTAGTCTCGCGCGTGTTCCGGTACCTATGACCAAGGGGTATAACTTATATATGGCGTCAGCAGGGGAGGAAACCGAATCGCTTAACACTGGTATGCCAAAAATCCTCTCATCGCGGCACTTGTTTCAATGCTTTTCAGTCAGTGGCAAAACCATAAAAGTTGAGGGGGAATGCATCTGTCAAGGTCCAAGTTGGACCAGTTGTTTAGCACGGTTATTATAGAACAACGTGCGAGTATATGGTGGGTGTATGAGTGCAGCAGTCTGGCGACCAGAAGTGTCTACGTGAGCTCAATGCTCCTCATACTGTATACTCTAGCGCTCTCACGCATCGCATGCCGGTTACCACCATCGAGTTGTGAAATCGAGAGCACTAGGTGAACATTGTGCACAAAACGTCCCTTGGTATATTTCCACATGAGCGTCCACCTCGCAAGAATCGTATCACAAACCAGCCTAAGCTTATCAAGCAATTCTCCAAAACCCTGTAAAACATCCATTGTTGGACACAACGCACTGCAGGCAGTTATTTTGCTGTGAAGGTCAAAAGGGATATCGCCACAAATGTCGATGTACAAAATTCGACTCGATGCGAAATGCACTGGTGATTGATTACCAACAAGCATTTATGAAGTATTTGCACCAATAATTCCCCAATCATTATTTGGGTTCCACACAGGGATGTAGAATACAGATTAAGCATTATACTTACATACCAATGGTCTTGGCATAAATAAGCTATGCATGTTTCATAAGGTAAGTAAATATACGGCATAAGTGCTTCTCTATATGCTATATATGTCTAGTCCGATTTCTTTCTCTTGTTGAGCAGCTCCTGCACGAGGAACGTCCTTTTGCGATCACTGCAAAGTGGCTTGCAAAATAGGTTGCAGCCATGAAAATTACAGGTTCTCGACTAATTTATGTGATATCTTTGTAGTGTAACCTACAGCTTGTGCTCTTTGAGCAGAAATCATGTGCTACCGCTGGTGGTTGTCTACGGACGATATTCCAGGCCCTGGTCATACAATTCAGTACACTCAGCATCAAAGCATGGAGCTCACAAGTTTCTAGTGAAAGCAGGTTGGGCCTAATTTCAGGTCGCTTGCCATGCATGGTGTGGCCTTGGTGTATCACTACGCTGGGTGGGCTTCCCATGTACCATTTTAAAAGGGCGCAGCTTCGCCAGCGATCCTTTCGTACAGCACCTGCGCGATAAAGGAGCATTTTCAGCAACAAACCTGTCATGCATGTGGGCTCTGGAAGCCTGCTATAGCTGACAGCATCGTCCAACATGTGATGCATGTGGGCTCTGGAAGCCTGCTATAGCTGACAGCATCGTCCAACCTGTGATGCATGTGGGGTCTGGAAGCCTGCTATAGCTGACAGCACCGTCCAACATGTGATACATGTGGGCTCTGGAAGCCTGCTAAAGCTGACAGCACCGTCCAACATGCACTGCATGTGGGCTCTGGAAGCCTGCTAAAGCTGACAGCACCGTCCAACATGTACTGCATGTGGGCTCTGGAAGCCTGCTAAAGCTGACAGCACCGTCCAACATGTACTGCATGTGGGCTCTGGAAGCCTGCTAAAGCTGACAGCACCGTCCAACATGTACTGCATATTTGCTACAGGCTCCGGATTGCTAGCAGCTCTGGATATATTTAGCGCATGCTCGTCACAGTCTCCGTCACTCGTCCACCGTGCCTCTCCGCTCAAAATTGCAATTAGTATGACTCAGATGTGGAATCTACCGGAGGCTGTCAAGTCCAGAGTCTATCCCCAAAATAAGCGTATGATCTGTTCCCCTGTAAGGAGATAACGGTGCGCTGCACACCGCAAGGCAAGAGCACACCCTGGGCAATGGCGGCGCTGCATACCGCAAGGCCAGCACAATTCGCCGAAACTACAGTTTCCGAAGCATTGTCAAGCCGCACCATTGCGAGCTAAAGGGATCCACCGCTGATTGCGGCAGCCTCCGGATTCATAGCGGCCAATGGCGCACCTTAAGAGACTCCCCAGCCTCAAGCGTATCCTCCACCTCCGTCGACTGCATGCCCCGCGCCACGTGTCAGTTGAGAAGAATGTGCGCAACGAGGAGCCCCACAACAACGAGGCGGCGGGCGCAGAGCTGCAGGAAGCAGTGCAGACCTCAGAAAGACGGCCCGCGCTGTGCACAGTGCATTCAGCGCGGCATGCCACGATTTAACATGTCCCTATGTGACTGCACAAAGCATTCTCGAGGGCATACGTGGAGGTGTGGCGGGCGGGCAGGCAGGCGGGCATACTTGGAGGTGTGGGCGGGCGGGCAAGCAGGCGGGCATTCTTGGAGGTGTGGCGGGCGGGCAAGCAGGCGGGCATACTTGAAGGTGTGGCAGGCGGGCAAGCAGGCGGGCATTCTTGGAGGTGTGGCAGGCGGGCAAGCAGGCGGGCATACTTGAGGTGTGGCGGGCGGGCAGGCGGGCGGGCATACTTGAGGTGTGGCGGGCAGGCAGGCAGGCGGGCATACTTGAGGTGTGGCGGGCGGGCAGGCAGGCGGGCATACTTGAGGTGTGGCAGGCGGGCAAGCAGGCGGGCATTCTTCGAGGTGTGGCGGGCGGGCAGGCAGGCGGGCATACTTGAGGTGTGGCAGGCGGGCAAGCAGGCGGGCATACTTGGAGGTGTGGCGGGCGGGCAGGCAGGCGGGCATTCTTGGAGGTGTGGCGGGCGGGCAAGCAGGCGGGCATTCTTGGAGGTGTGGCGGGCGGGCAGGCAGGCGGGCATACTCGGAGGTGGCGGGCGGGCAGGCAGGCGGGCATATACTTGGAGGTGTGGCGGCGGGCAGGCAGGCGGGCATGCTCGGAGGTGTGGCAGGCGGGCAAGCAGGCGGGCATACTTGAGGTGTGGACGGGCGGGCAGGCAGGCGGGCATTCTTGGAGGTGTGACGGGCGGGCAGGCAGGCGGGCATACTTGAGGTGTGGCGGGCGGGCAAGCAGGCGGGCATACTTGGAGGTGTGGCGGGCGGGCAAGCAGGCGGGCATACTTGAGGTGTAGCAGGCGGGCAAGCAGGCGGGCATACTCGGAGGTGTGGCAGGCGGCTCTCCAGACATGAAGCCTCAAGAGGGTATGTCAAATTTGGCAAACATGACGAGTTGCACGGCATAATTTCACCAGTCGGCATGGTTTTCCTCACACATGCGTCACAACCAAGCAGCTATACTGCAAGGTGACGGTGGGACTGAAAAACACAGATTGCTTTTTAGGGGGGAAAGGCGATGTTATCCCACCGTGCCTCCGAATACCACAGCGAGGACCACGGCCAAGGATGCCACAACTCCACCAATGACGGCAAACGTAGAGCTACCCTCCCTGCCCGCACCCATGAAAGCCCCAAAGTTAAAAAGAGCTGGGCACCACCCCGCAACGAGCCATGTGGTAGCAGCTCGGCACAGACTACTAATGAACACTCTGGTAGCAGCCCGGCGCCAACGCACAGCGAAACCTGTGGTAGCAGCTTGGCGCTACCCGCAACAAGCCGTGTATTAGCAGCTCGGCGCCACCCCGCAACAAGGATTGTGGTGCCACCCCACAATAAACTTAGTGGCAGTACTTAGGCGCCAACCCTTAGCGACCCGTGTCGTAGCAGCTTGGCACTAATTGCCATTGAGCCATGTGGTAGCAGCGCCAACTTGCAACGAGCAGTGTGGTAGCAGCTCAACACCATCCCAAACAGCAAGCTGTGCGGTACCAGCTAGGCACCAGTTGGCACTGAGCCGTGTGGCAGCAGCTCGATGCTACCCCAGAACGAGCCATGTGGCAGTTCCTCGGCGCCAACCCGTAACGACCCGTGTGGTAGCAACCCGGCACCAATTCGCAATCAGCCGTGTAACAGCAGCTCATAGTACCCCCACAATGGACCGTGTGACAGTAGCTCAGCGCCAACCCGCATCGAGCCTTGTGGTAGCAGCTCCCTTGGCATATGGTTTTTTTGTCACGAACTGTGGAGGGCAGTTTAGTACAATTTGATTTATGGGATGAGGCAAACAAGGCATATATCGATCGATGCAGGTACTGCACCCACCATAAAATGGATGAGAATACTGAAGGGGCAGCATTCACCGTCAGCAATGGACTGGGTGGCAATACTCACCCGATGCTGTCATTGGTATCATCTGCAACGTATGCTTTCGGTTCGACGGCGAAGATGTTAGACTGCCCGGCGCTGTCCTCACTCTGGTTGCGGGGCACACGCGCATGTGGCAGCAGGTGAGTGGCAAGGGGTTTGATGATGCAAACTGGGGGTGATCGTTCAAGAAGGTGGTGACTGCTGTGGAATCCAAGGATCTGGACGTGTGTGTGGGGGGAGGGGAGGCCGACTCCTCAAGGCTTCAGCTGGAATGGCAAGCCGGTCAGCAGCAAGAGGCACGTCAGACATGCCACCAGTCGCCCCAATACTGTTGTGCGTGCCAATGCGCCAACGCGTGTCCGAGCAAGATGGAAGCATCGGGTGGGTGTGTCTGCCACTCACCGTGTAGCCTAGCCCCAGGACGTTTGTTGGGGTGGGTGTGTCTGCCACTCACCGTGTAGCCTAGCCCTGGACGTCTGTTCGGGTGGGGTGTCTGCCACTCACCGTGTAGCCTAGCCCCTGGACGTCTGTTCGGGTGGGTATGGTCTGCCACTCACCGTGTAGCCTAGCCCCTGGAAGTCTGTTGGGGCTGAGATGTCTGCAATTGTGCCTTCGGGTACTGCGGCAGCCTCAGGGGCCGCCTCCGTGGCCTTCACCTGCCACACAGAAGCCCGTCAGCACTGAAACTTTGCGGAGCAGCTTCGAGCTAACTTCATGCATATGCCCCTTCACTGCAGCGCAGCCCCGCGCAGCTTCTCACAACAACTCTTTTGAGTGGTTCGCGGACAGCCGCACACCCGACTGCTACCTCCGTGAGTGGACCAGCACCCTGGAAACCCGTGATAGCGGAAGCCGCGATATTGTGTGTGCTGTAACGCTCGGACGGACTAGCCAGAACGGTACATCACATACTATTCGAAAAATCCGATTTTGCTTGGAAGGGCACGAGCACCCGCTGAAACTGTTAAAGTCGTCGGAGATTTCCAAACGATGTTGTCTGAGGGCGTTACCTCAGCCTCTTCCATAGCGTACACGATGCGCTGCGCTGCCCGGGGTGCCCGCGCGGAGCTCCTCTTCTTGGCAAAGAGCGGTCGGCTGTTTGGTGCCTGCTTGGATGAAACGGGGTTCGCCCGCAACGCCTGCCACGAGAATAGACGCAGGCTGAGTGCGAGATCCTACCTAGAAGGAGAACTGAGTAGCATCTAAAGGAAGAAAGTCATGTCCTGTTTTGTTGCTCTTGGTGGAAACCTCTTACGACGCTATGTTCGCACTTGCAAAGAGTGAGAAGGTTAAAATGGATCCTGCTAGGAAAGAACAGCTCGGAACCTCGACGACAAGAATAGATCGAGACAAAAGTTCCACACTACGGTGTAGGGGCGCTGGCCGCTTGCCACCTGCCCTTACTCTCACTGACTCTTTGACACAGTCATCCAATATCTGCAGCATACTGCAGAAGGTAAAGAGGCTGGTGCGAATGCACTCGACAGTCGCCTCCTGGAGAAGATGCATGTAACACTGAAAACAGCCCGCGAACTACACAAAATTCAAATGAGAACAAAAGGAAGGCCGATTAGTTCACGAACCGTTAAAGAGTTTACCATGAGTCCGCACGCCATCTGCAATGCAAAGAGAGGTGCGACCAAGTGATTTCAGCTTTTACATTCGGAAGTGCCTCTCAATGTTTTATTAAGCCGTCGTACTGAGAGGTCAATAGCAATATATAAGGCACAGAACACTATTATCACCATGCCTTACACACTTGCGACGGTGGATCTGTCGTTTTAAAAATTGTGTCGGCTTTGGGGGGAGGCGAAGCTTTGAAACACAGTCGTGCACATACTGCACACTGCATAGATAAGCAGTTTGAGTTTTGTCCCAACTTCACACGAATTTCGTTACTCGCTTCTTGAAAAAAACGAATATCTTGCTCATATCAAAACGTACGGGCCGAAAACTCTGCGAGTAAGTCAAGTTTGCGCTTTCATTGGGAAGATCTCAAGGACTTGAAGTTGCTGGATCCAAGCAAAAGGGCCAAAGCTGCTTTCGCGACCTTGTGACTCAAAGGTTGATAACAAAACTCAGTTGATTTTTCCGGCGACGACTTCCATACTCATTGCATTTCGCAGCAAATAGTTCGGGAAAGTATTTTTTGTCGCCAGTTGACAGAATATTTGTCAGTTCCACCCCCTCTACCTACTTAGCATAACACTCGTACTCAATTAACCGAACCACGACGAAAATATGTGCCAAAAACTTCGTAGACGCAATAGATTATAGAAAGTATCATACACGAACTGGATGACACAAGACGAAATGTAAAAAGTAGTCCGCAAGTCGGAGCTCAGTTTTCACGTAGATCCCATACCCTAAGCAATCTCACGTTGGACGACCCCTACATTCGACAGGCGAATATAATGGGCATTACATTAGTATATATGCTGTTATCTTGTTCGTCTCCGTGACGCTGAATGCCTCTTCAATAAGTGGATATATCAAACGTAAACACGCTCACGTTTGCAGCAGGTTTTGGCAGCCCATTTGGATCGTATCTCGAGGCTTGAGTCGAGTAAAAACGCTTCATTTCAACAAGCTGCGATCAGATTTGAGATCTGTCAAGTTTTTGATTCTTCGTTGTTATACAGTAATATTTTATTGGCTAGTAGTTTACAAGTCATCCTGACAGGCGACCAATTGCTGTATCTTAAACTTGCGTGCGAAATAAAAAGATTCTGTAATGAGCACGTGTGCAGTTCAAGAGAAGCTCAGGACGCTTAGCACAATGCTATATTAAGCTACTACAAATCTGCATTTGCTCCAACCTCCAAGGTCCAAGCTCATTTACCTGCCGAGATCATCGTCTGTGGACCTGCAATGCAGAGTTGCACACTGCATACTCGATACTGCAGAATCGATTCGACGACATTCAATCTTGAGATGCCAGATTCTCAGATTTGTCCACATCGGAAATATGACTATAAAACTGGACAATAGCGATTTATGTGAGCGAATAGCAATAGGCCATCGACTGGTCTTGGAAGCTGAATTCTCGTTGGTGGAGAGCTTTTCAGCCGGAGGGTTCCGGATCAATCGAAAATCGATCCAGACCTCTCGTCCGTCGATCGCAAAATTTTCCTGGCGCCTCCGCGTGTGATACTAGACTTCGTCAATCTCAAAATGGAGATCTCCACTAGGCAATCTGATCGTTCGATCATCTCATCATTCGATATTCATACGAAACCTCTGCTCTTCATGTTTTAGGACCGAAGCGGACCGAAGCAAATTAAAATATTTATGACTCATCTGGTTTGGACCAATGAAAACGTGCCACGCAGGCAGCAATTCTGAGCTATACTAGTGATGAAATGCTGATGTGGAAGTGATGCGGCCACGTGTTCAGAGCTGGATTGGTCACATTGCATTGACGTGTTCCCAATGTTCGGAAGGATCCATTAAATATTGGTGCTGATCAGCACCAATATTCAGAATATTGGGGCCATACAGCACCAATATTCAGAATATTGGGGCCATACAGGATACAGCCCCAATATTCAAATGGATTCTTCCGAACTTGGGAAAATGCCAATGCCTTGTGACCCAGCCCTGAACACGTGGCATTGACGACTTTGACCCGAAATTAGGTCAAAGCCGACAACGCCCGAAATGGTGTGTTGTGCTGTGCCTAAAAATGTTCTAATGCGTGTCCGACAAATACATTATGCAAACAGAACATACACGGCAAAAGCATGGCCGGGATCTCCGCCGGGTGCGCGGTGATGGGCGAGAAAAACCCAAAGCCCCCGGACCCCACACAAGACGTCGGAACGAAAACATACAAGATGAAAACTACTGGAATATCCAAGTTCACAGATAATAGTGTGTGCTGTGAAACTAATATAGATAAACTCTCCCATAATAAATAAACCCTAAGCTAGATATACCCCGAACGGTGACAGAGTCGGAACGGCTACGGTCCTAGCTACCTGTGACACCTTGGTGTGTCACAGTACGGGCTTACGGTCAGTCACAGGTCCAGTGTTGGCTACCTAGTAATCTGTCATAGGGGCCTGCACCGGGACTCCCGGTCAGGGCTGCCTACACAGATTTCAGCACACCACCCCAGCACTGTGGGTGGTGACTGACAGGCAAGTCCGAGATACCAAATAAGTTAGGGCAGGAGCTAGGGTGACAAGCCTAACTGCTATACCAACTGTGCAATTCTGATACACAAATGGAAACCCTCTAGCCGGCACAAGTGCGGAAACATACAGGCATACAGGTCCTGCTAAACTACTGAAAGGCACGGTGCCAGCAAGTCAGATTAACGGATATAAGGAGTCAAAGTAAAAGCCAATTGAAGACCATGTTGAGGTCAAAGCACATCTCAGCACACCACCAGAAGGTGGTGCACTGCCAGAACCAGGAATAAAACTACTCGGGGTCAAAGATTAGAGGAGCACCGTCACCACATTGATCACCGCAGCAGCCCGCAGCACTGCCCTCCAGCGGGTCAGGCGGCAGTAGCACTGCCGCAGCACCCAGGGAGTGCAGCACCGCATCCAGTGCAAGGTACGGTATCGGTTGCGCTAATATTCTGATAAATCGATTTATCAGAATATTAGTATCAATCAATAACTTTTTTTTGAATATCAGAATATTGACTATTGATTGATATATGAAGTCGAAAAATCAGAATCGATCAATACCATGCCTAAATAAATCGGTATCAATTGATCGTTGGCGTTGATTAATCACAATCGATTGATTGCTACATTGAAATCGCAGTATCGATATCAGAATTGGGTATTGATAATCGATCTCCCATGACACCTAAAAACGAATTGTATTGGGTCAATCCACATCACCATTGGATCGATCGCCGTTGTAGGCTGACCATGTGCAGTACACCTTTTATAAGGGGGCAGGGCTCCAGGCCTAGCTCTACTCAAACTCCAAATCGATCATGGGCAAACGTGGGCGTGGCGCTGTGCGGTCAAAGGCAAGTTCCGGTGTGACCCTGTTAGCTCAAGGAAAAGGGCGTGTGAAAAGAACTCAACTGTCTCCCTTTGATCCAGCCGGCAGTGACGATAACGTGTATGTAGTTCGTGAAATCAAGGCAGAACGCCTTAAAGGCTGCGCCCCCCAATGGCTAATAGGATGGCAAGGTTATACGGATAGGGAAGACACCTGGGAACCCATAGAAAAATCTTGCTGGTTATGAGGTCGACATCCGCGAATTTCGTGAACGCAAGAAGCAGGAGATTTCGGAGGCGGAGGCTGAAGAGATCGAACGCAAAAAACAAAAGAGAGAGCAAGAGGCAGCAGAAGCGATTGCCGGTAATCACTCTCTCTTCCCCGTTCCGTAATTGTTACGCACTCCGTCCTTCGTTCTGAGCCGCGACTACGTGGCTCCGATATTATTCTCCGTCGATGGAGGGGTGGGATCCCTCGGTGTTTTTCGGGGCTAGCTTATTGCTTTTGGCTCATGCTTCTCGCTCGTTGCGTGGGGTGCTCGTAGATGATGGTTTCGAAGATGGTTATGGTGGCAAGCGGCGTTCTGCGGTCTGGAAGTACTGCCAGATCCAGATTGACGAGGCGACTAAGAAGATTGCGTATGTTCGGTGTACGCTGTGTCCACAAGGCACCAAGGCGGCGCAATACTGTGGGAATACCACGAATCTGCGAGTGCATTTATCCTCTTGCCACAAAAACGAATATTGCCAGCTCATTGCAGCAGACTCTAGTGACATAGTGGACTTATCAGCGCACGGAGAATCCGAGGGAACACAAAGCACTATCGAAGCTTTGGTGCCAGTGGTGCGTGCGACACAATGTATTTTCAAAACTTTCACTTTTATGATGATGTATTCTCTTGTATTTTTACGCAGCTTTTTTATAATGTATTTTTATTATACTGTATTCTCTTGTATTCTTACGCAGCTTTGTTCATTTCTTTTCGCAGATCACTCCTGAAAAACGAGACGAGCTCCATAAGCTCATCAGTCTGTGGCGTTCTCTGCTGTCACATTCATGCACTCAGATTTGAGAAAGAATTTAAGTGAGGGGACAATCCAACACTCCCTTATGGCTGCAATGAATTAGATATGTGAGAGAACTCTAGCTTGTCGTCGGGTGCCATAGATAAAGTGTGGCCTCCTGGTGCCTGTGTAATTTTGTATTGATATTATTGATAGTATTGATAATCAGCAACTTTAACAGTGATATCAGTATTGATTGATAGCATAGTGTACTTAATCAAAATTGATTGATAGGGCCTTGGTAAAAATCAAAATTGATTGATTAGAATAGGTAATAAATCAGAATTGATTGATAGAGCAACCGGAAAAATCAGAATTGATCAATAGTACTTGGCAATATATCAGAATTGATCGATAACCTCTAGACCAACCGATACCGTACCTTGATCCAGTGTGACGGGGTCCAGCTCGGAGATACCAGAGTAGATGCACAAGTCCCCCCTGCACAGCACAGGCTGCGGAGCAGCCTGACCCGATACCTGCACAGATCCGACGTCACTGGCCGCCGTGTAGGCGGCGGTCCCCACTCCCATGATAGAAATCAAGAGAATAAAGGAGAGCATAAAAGGCATTCCCCACAAGCCAGCGTGGGCAGGGAATCCCCACGGAGGCTTTCCACAGCCGTAGCCGCGGGGAGCACCGGCATGCCAGTCACCCAGAGCACCACCAGAGCTAGGTGCCTGGGTCGCAGGTGTAGATGAGAGATTTGCCGAGACGTCTGAAGCCCGTGGCTTTACCGTGAATGTGCCGTCGGCAAGGTCTTCATAGTCGTCGGTGTTGTAACCCGTGAGGTCAATGGGTTGGACGGCGGCGTGGTTGACAGTCTGAACGAACCCAGCAAATTCACCGTCCGTGTCCGCCGTGGCGGTCAACTTCGCCGATTGCAGTAGCTCGGGTGCGGCATCCTTCCCCTGGAAGACAGGCATAGCAGGGGCCGGCACGGCGGACGCCGATGCCGCCGCACCACCTGCCGGAACCTGCTCCTCCGGTGCGGCCACCGTTGCGGCGGACTCACACACCAGAGCCGAAGCCTCCTGTCCAATGTTGGCAGGAGGCGGGAAGGAGGCATGGGTGTAGTGCACCTGCGGATTGGCTGCGGAGTGAACCTCCGCAGCAAGATCGTCGAGTCGTTGGAGAATGGAGTCCCCCTCGGAAGTCGGCTGTTGCTCCACGGTGAACCCGTAGGCGGAGACGTCAATGCCGCCCACCGCACCCGCAGAAAGCACCGCAGGAGGCCCGTACGCAGCCGCAGCACGTGCGAAGGCTTCCGCTCCATCATCCGCAGCGTGCTGGAACACCGCACACATTGCCAGAGCGTGCACCCCGTCCGCATCCTCCTCGTCGATAGGGATGCAGAATGCCGCCGCAGAGTTGGGCGGGTGCTGACGGCCACCCAACGGGCAGTCGCGGTAAAAGTGATAGTGCTCACCTTTGCCCGCCTTTTTGCATCTTCCGCAGAATGGCTTCGCCCGCTGCTCATCGCGGTCGAATCCCACTGGCGGGGCCTTGTGGGTGCCTACACGGAAACCCCGCGGATGTGGGGACTTCTGCTGTTGCTGCTTCTGCTGAACCCTCTCCCGCTGCTGCCGTACCACCGGAGCGGTCTCACCGTGCTGCCGCTGCACCAGCTCCTTCAGCTCCGTAATCTTCTGCAGCAGCGAGTCATATTCGCTGCTGGACAGATGCGCGGAGATTCCGCCCGCACCAGAAGCCGCCTTGCCCCCATCCGTTTGCGCCCAAGACTGATAAATTTCGACAACCAAGGAACGAAGAGAAGCAAGGGACACGTGGGACAGGTCAGCAGCCATGGGAAAGCGGACCTTCACCGCCGCGTAAAACACGGGGTCGAGGCGGGTGTAGAGGGATAATTTTCGTGTTGCCTCGGTCGGAGTCCAGTCTGAAGTCCTGTTATCCCGCACCAAACGCTGCTCCTTAGCCAAAATCGGCTGCGGGTCAACGTTTGCGGGATAACGTAAGGCCGCATGCTCCTCCTGCTGCGATTCCCGCAGCGCCACCGGTACAGAGCCCTTGATGATGTCGACAAGAGCACGCCGTCCATCTCGGTCAGCCGAGGAGTCAGTGCCAGTCAGCCAGACATACGCGTTGTTGTGCTTCTCCACCACGAGAGCCAGAACGTCGTACAGCAGCCCATTAACCCTGCCGACTACGGGCACCAGAGGGTCCTCGAGGTCGAAGGCCCGCAGCTCCAAACCAGCAGACTGAAACTCTGTGCGCAGCTGCACCACCAGGTCGGACAGGAGGCCAGAGTCGTCCGTACCGCGAAAATGGTGCTTCTTGTCGCCAAGAATATCCTCACGGATACTCTTGGCCCAAGCCCGATGCAAGCGCGCTTTGTAAATCTCGTCGACCAACTTGGACTGCTCCTGCAAATAACGTCTGACGGCCACGTCCGCGTCCACGTTCGATGCAGGGTTGGGAGTGGGAACCACCGGTGTAGCAGCTGTTGGAGTGTTCCGCACCTCGTCGATGAGCCGTAAGGAGGCGTCTATATCGCTGTCCCTCGTGAGGGACTTCTTAGATCGTGTTGTCACACCCATTCTCAGATAAGCCTGAGGGGAGGCGGTACGCTGCAGCACGTTTGGGTAGCGCTGTGATGAAAACGAGACGTCACAAACACGGAGGGAACAACCGAGCCATGCAAGCGAGGGGCAAAGGAGGATGTCGTCGAGGTCAAAGGTGCCAAGGCCACCAGCCCAAAATTCGGTAGCAAGCGTGATCAAAGCATGCACAGAACCGAAAACGGACATTGCAACGAGTAATCCAAACCCAAGCCGGTACCCCATAGCTGCGGCCCAAAGCTGCTTACCGTAAGCTGCTCATCTCATAATTCACACAATACCCAAACGCGCAAACGCGCACCACCTCTCCGAGCGGCCCTTTAGCCAATCATGGCTAAACTAGCAAGTGGAATAAAGCGTGGATGGGGCCACGACCTACTGGAATATCCAAGTTCACAGATAATAGTGTGTGCTGTGAAACTAATATAGATAAACTCTCCCATAATAAATAAACCCTAAGCTAGATATACCCCGAACGGTGACAGAGTCGGAACGGCTACGGTCCTAGCTACCTGTGACACCTTGGTGTGTCACAGTACGGGCTTACGGTCAGTCACAGGTCCAGTGTTGGCTACCTAGTAATCTGTCATAGGGGCCTGCACCGGGACTCCCGGTCAGGGCTGCCTACACAGATTTCAGCAAAAACAAACGAATGCGGTACACACACGTAAGCGAGTGCATACAAAATGCGGCACACCAGTTGAGCAACAAACACATTGGGCGCGTGTTGATGGGAACGGATATATATATATATATGATAATGTAACTTATATATATCACGGTCCCCGAACGAACGAAGCTGGACAGCGGAGGTCCCGGAGGTCACAACAAACTAAGATGAGATAATAAAATACTTAGGTTATTATCGCAGAGCGAAACGAACACACGGACAGGCAAGATGCAAGTGACACCACAGGGCGAGGGGTGACACAGGAAGAGACAGTCACCCCCAATTTATGGGGGGGGCAAAAGTTTGTCTCCCCGTGACACCACCTCACCCCGAAGGCGTGAGGTGCCACGACGCAAGCTGGCCAAGGCGGTCCTAACATCTTACGGCTGGCCATGAAGGCAAAACCCTAACAAAGCAAGCATCATGCGAGACCCAAAGGGGCCTTTTTCAACCCAGCCAGCACGGCTACGCCAACGCTGGTCTCAAGATGCATGCTCTAGGGGCTTACGCCCATGCACGTGCTGCGGGGATGTCTACTCCCGCAGGCCTACAAAGGCTACTAGGCTCCAGCGTGCGAGGGTGGATGGCGGCGGAATCCTCGATCGTGGATGGAGTCGAGCGCCGCTGGGATGTCGTCATCAACCAATGCCCACGCGGTGCAGCGCCATGATGCATGGCACCACCAGAGCGAGTGCGGGGACGAGGACACCCAGAGGGGGGCGGAGGTGGAAAATGCGGCGTGTTCCTACTAAGCTGCACACGAGTGCGAAAGCAGAGAGGAGAATCGGTGGGATGGGTTTCGTAGCACCACCACACGCCACCACGCAGGCAGTGGCCAAGGGGCACGCAGGGTGGAGGGGAGAGTGGAGGCCGCTGCGGACGCAACTCGGTGTGGTCAGAGTTCTCGTCATTGGCGAAGGCGATGGTCGCGATGTTGGTGTCTGGCGCATAAGCACCACCAAACACCACCAGACCATAGCCAGGGGTAAGATGATGTCGACGTAGTCGGAGATATGCCACCATTGAACGCATAGCGGCCATACGCGCATGCTGACGTGCGGTGGACATGGGTGCAGACCGCAGGCTGCAGAATTCTGCGAGTGAAAGATAGGGTTTCAAGGCGAAACTCCAACTTTTCGTAAAATTGACAATTTCAAGTGATGAAAAGGTCAAATTGGGGTAGATTCGTTGACGCTGAAAACGGCGGTCGCGTCAGAAACGTCGTGCGGTAAGCCAATTTTGTTGCAGTTGAGGTGCTGCTGGCCAGAGTGTAAAGTAGGATTACGTGATACAGTAGTATTTTTATCACTTTTTTAATTAATTGATTATAGCTGGAAAAACACATGGTTAAAAATAATGTTGGAAATTAAATAATGTTCCATCCCCGACGTCTGTATGAAGGTAAAGATAAATTATAAATTATTTAATTTTCCACGACTGACACCAAGGTGATAAAGATAGTGATAAAGTATAAACTATTAAATCCCCACGATTCCCAAGAAGGTGATTAAACTAAAGAAAAAAAAATATAAATAATTCGACTCATCCGTCCGACGGGGAAACTGACAATTTGCCTCACCGTGCTGTTATATTTCGCCCTCACCACGCATACGGAGTTACAGGCTGACTTCGTTGTTTTTATTATGTCTGCCTTTGCAGGGAAGTGCATTATCTGCAAGCAGCTAGAGCTCGTTGCTGAGGCTCTCGGTTCCCGCCTTTCGTTCACGTAGGGAGTACTGTATGTACACTAATAATATTGAGTATCGATGCATATTGTACTACGATATACTTAAAGTGATGATTTGTTATGTTGAAGTTAATAACATGATGTGCTATGGATATGATTACTGTATGTGGAAATAAACAGCAGTTAATACCATGATCTGCTGCATGAATATGATTATCGGCAGTTAATTCCATGATCTGCTGCGAATATCATTATCGACTGTGCCACAGATCGGATCATTCGTTATTATTAATTCACTATCTGCTGACTGTTGTGAATAACAGTATTTATACGAATACAGAACCGTAATTTTGCTTATCATAATATCGTATGCATCTCACCGCATTATTTCAGCGAACCAGCGAACCAGCGAACCAGTTTGGGCGTGTATGGGGCTACATTTTGAGCTATCAAACGTAGGCATACAGCCAGTTTTGCGTTGAAAAGAATACACGCAGTAATAAACGGTAGAGATTGATAATACGACGAAAGGAAATGTTTAAAATAAATATTGTTTCATGGCGTTCATGTGCTTGATAAATGATAAAATAATCTTTTAAATTAATTGCTTCGTGGGATTGTACATCGTGTTAAATAAAAAATGAAAAACTTTAATTAAATAATTCGAGATCGCGAAAAAGTTTAACACTCTTAATTCTTTATCACTTGACCTCAGATACAATGCTGGACTTCGGGTTTAGGCTTAGTTATTATGGGCTCTGACTAGCCCCTAGCCTGACCCTGCTTCCGTCTCGTGTCCGTGACATCCTAGCACTGTACTGTACAGTAGTACAGTACAGTAGTACAGTCATCGTTTCACTGTCTGGGTTTCCGAGAGCATAAAGCTTCGGCCAGACACAAGTTATATGATTATCAGTTTGTCTCCGAGCGAGCTTAGCCGGACAGCGTATCTGTCTTCCTCGCAGGTTATAGGCCGCACCGGCTTTCCGGTGATTCTGATGATGGCACAGCGCCTTGCTGTTGCCATGTTCGGCTAAGTAGGACGTAGGAGGGGTTGAGCGCCCACTTGGGCGGTGGTGGATTACTCTTACGGTATGGCCTTTTGACTTGGCAGTGATGGCGGCACGCATTGTGCTCGCCTTCGCTGCGCAGGAGATCAGTTGGTGACGGATTATTTTTATTTTACGGAAGCATCGTCGCAGCGAGGGTTAATCTGTTTCGTGCGCCGCTGGCTCCGGCGAGGTCGTTCCACACGTGACTGATTTTGGCCGCTCTCATGGTTTCGCTTACGACCTGTGAGTTTTGATCTGTCAGCTGAGACTTCTACAAACCATCTGGCCGCTGTAAGCGTTCTTCCACCATCTCCCTGTTTAGCTCAACCTTCTCCCCTGTCTCTCCCTATCATGGTTACCACAACGAACAACATGACGCGGTCTCGCGTCCGTAGATTAGAAACTATTTTCGATGATGTGGGTGCGCAACATTCTGCGACACCACACACCCCGCAGCTGCCAGCTCCGACCACCGCAGCTGCGAGGGAAATGTTGGACAAGTGTAAGCAACTGGCTCGTGACAATTTCGACAGGAAGGTTGCCAAAACCGTTGCCACAAAGATTCTTGGCGACAAATCGGGGCGCTTTGCAGGGACAGAGGCAGACGCAGTGGACATTTTTTCACAGTTAATGCATGAGTTGCGCGCACAGTTCGTGCTTCAGTCATCGGCGTTTGCTCCCCTGTTTGACTTGACTGACGTGGCGGTTGAGGCCAGGCATGAGGCAAATGAGTTGTTGCTCTCGGCTCTGACATTTCTGGCTCGCCCTGGCTCACCTGCCCGTGACTGGCTTGAGGCCTCTGGGTCCGACGTTCCTGGAGATGGCAAGCGCGCTGCCCTTGAGGTGGTGCGCATGCTCCAGGAGCGCTCGGAACCCTTTGACTCCTTTGAGTTGCTGCTGGCGGTTCGCATCCCCAGCAGCAAAGATCCTGACCGTGGCATCCGCGAGTTCAATGGCCTGTTGAGGGACGTTCAGCGTTCCCACAACTTGCCAGAGGACGCGGTGAAGCGGCAGTTTCTGAAGGCTCTCGGCGATTCGTGGCTATACCGTGATTTGGCTAACTCTCTGGCTCGGGCTGACCAGCGGCAGGGCGTGTCTCTCCTGACTATTCAGGCTCGTGTGCGGGAGCAGTTCCGCCACGGCCTGAAAGTCTCTGACGCCCCTGTCTCTGCTCTGTCGTTCGGCGATGGCGCGTCTGACCTGGCTGCGGCGTTGTCCAGTCTGCAGAAGCAGCTGGAGCGCATGCAACAGGACATTCGTGACCTAAAGCGGCAGAAGCGGGAAGGGCCTCCGCCTGCGGGCAAGCACTTTACCCGCTCTGCTGCCAAGCTTCATCGTGCTGGTGTTAAGCCACTTGGCACCGCTCCTCCTGTCTCATTTGACAAGAAGAGTGGTGCCTTCGTGCCCCACTGCAAGAATGCGGTGTGTGCCAAAAGTGGTTTGAAGCACTGGCATGCTGAATGCCCCAACGGCGGTCTTCACTCTGCCCACTATTGTAGTGCGGTTGAAGACTACGAGACTGACTGTCTGGCTGTTCGTTTCCAGCGTTTCTATGACGCGGGGGATGAGCACGCCTTCGAGTCACTCTGCACGATGGAGGGTCGCCCAGAGGTGTGCGAGCTGTCGGCGCATTCCTTTGTGCCGGCTGAGCCCGCATCTCTGAAGCACTTTCAGGATGCGGCGGCTTCCGCTCAGGACGCGGCGGCTGACGATGACGGCGTGGCTCACTTTCCTCTAGCCACATTCCACTCGGGTGCACGGGGTTCGATTCCACCACCGCCTGCGGTTCGGGATCCCTCTGCGCTCGTGGCTGGTGGTGTGCCTACGGCTCATGACCCACCAGTGGCTGTCCCTGGCTCTCTCGGCTTGCCTGGTTCTGTCCCATCGCTCCGGCTTGGCGACTCTGCACCGGCTCCGCTGTTTGCTGGCATGACGATTGAGACTTCTGACATTGGCTCTGAAGTCTCTGACAACGACCAAGGCTCTGACAATGACTCTGACGGCGGGCAGCAAGTGGCTTTTGACTCCTTCGGCACTCTTGAGCATGACTCTGACAGGGGGGCATCGCCACTAGCAGCTCCGATGTACCGTCCACGGGCGCCGCCGAGTTTTCTCCGGTGTGCATTAATGTCCTCGATGCTCTGCTGTTCTCTGCTGGCCAGTGCTACGGCATCTCTGGTTGCCGTGGGCGGTGGTGACAGGGGCCTGGTTGAGCCCGGAGTCACCGTCCATCGGTCTACTGGAAATCTTTTTGCTTCGGATCCGCCACTTGGCTCTCTGGACATCCGTGATTGGCCGCCTGACGATCGAGTTCTTTTATCTCTTTCTTCAATGTGCAAACCGCCATGGGAATCTGCTTGTATGGGTTCTTCAGTTGATTTACTTTCTGCTGTGGAACCGCCTTGCCCACTTGGGCTTGGTGGTTCTCAAATTCAAAAGGACAGTCTGCATTTCACTTCGAGATTACTCTGTATCTACATCCCAACCGCTGAACTCAGCTCTGCTGACCAGCTTCAAAGTGGCTGAGTTTCTTGTCCATCATCCTGGCAGCTTGATTAGCTTTAGCCCAGTAGTGGGATGACCGGGTCAAGACCCCGGCACCCAGCTAGAAGTGATCGGTTTCCACCGAGTTGCACGTAGGTGTTTGTTTGTTATCACGTGGCTGTATACCCTGTACCTGCCTTGCTAGGTAGTCACACCCACGGGTGGTGTGCTGGACTTCGGGTTTAGGCTTAGTTATTATGGGCTCTGACTAGCCCCTAGCCCGACCCTGCTTCCGTCTCGTGTCCGTGACATCCTAGCACTGTACTGTACAGTAGTACAGTACAGTAGTACAGTCATCGTTTCACTGTCTGGGTTTCCGAGAGCATAAAGCTTCGGCCAGACACAAGTTATATGTTTGATCAGTTTGTCTCCGAGCGAGCTTAGCCGGACAGCGTATCTGTCTTCCTCGCATACAATAAAAAGTGATAAAAATACCACTGTACGTTGTTCGCGACACTGAACACGTGTCGAAAAAAAATGAAGAAGCGAATGCCGCTCAAAGCCCGCCGTAGAAGTCAAGCATGTGGTGATGAATTCTACTCGAACAAGATGTGGCTTGACGCGCTCAAGGTCGTCGTCAAAGCAAAACGTCGCTGATGTCGCGATGTCGTCGTTGGACGTGCAGATGCCGCACGCGAAGTCCGGGAACTGGTTCCGTTCCGGGGAGACGACCGGTGCTTCTGGAGACACGCGGAGTCAGATGCGTCGGTGAGCAATGCGCTCAGCCGGGTGTGAGTAGCTTGTTCCGCTACGATAACCGCTGGTTCCGCGGGATCAAAGTAAGATGAAATCTGAAACCACCACTGAACAGTGGTGAGGCCATAACCTGATGGGAACGGAGATATATATATATGATCATGTAACTTATATATATATCACGGTCCCCGAACGAACGAAGCTGGACAGCGGAGGTCCCGGAGGTCACAACAAACTAAGATGAGATAATAAAATACTTAGGTTGTTTTATTATCGCAGAGCGAAACGAACACACGGACAGGCAAGATGCAAGTGACACCACAGGGCGAGGGGTGACACAGGAAGAGACAGTCACCCCCAATTTATGGGGGGGCAAAAGTCTGTCTCCCCGTGACGTGTGTCACAAGGGGGCATACGCGGATGGCACATGGGGCATATGGCGGGGGGGATCGGGGAATTAGGGGAAATACACAAGTCATCTGAAAACGTACAGTGACATGAGGGGCACACACACGAAAGTGCATATGAAACTAAAATGGTATGCGAGTATGCAGCGAGGATCTCGTAGGCGAGCGTTGAGCGTGGAGTCGGTCGAAGATGAACACAAGCGGAAAGGGGTCGACTAGTCGAAGGTCATCATGCGGTCGAGCACTGATCCTGCATGTAAGCAAAAAGTTAGTCATGCATACGCATACACTACGGTTACGACATACACTAACGCACTCTAAGTTCCATTTTACACGACTAACTATTTAGTGTATTCTAGTGTATTCTAGTGTATTCTAGTGTATTCTAGTGTATTCTAGTGTATTCTAGTGTATTCTAGTGCACATCGGGGCCAAATTAGTGCTTCAATTTAGTATGCGTTAGTTCCCTTTAGTGTTCGAAATACACCAAAACATTCTAAGTGCACCTAGTGATTTTGAGTTAATTCTCATAAATCCGTATTCTAAACACACACCAATGTGTACTACACCACATCCAATAAACAACATTCTAAGAACACACTAAAGCACTCCAAAAGCTTGTTAACTAGACATAATAATTTCGGATTCTAAAGTCACACTAAAGCACACTAAATAGACATATTAATTTCAGATTCTAAAGTCACACTAAGGCACACTAAATAGACATAATAATGTCAGATTCTAAAGTCACACTAAAGCACACTAAATAGACATAATAATTTCAGATTCGAAAGTCGCCACTCAAAGCACAAATCTCAAATAGACATGGTTACCCTCTGTGATTCGAAAGTCACACTAAAGCACACTAAACACACATAATAATTTCAGATTCGAAAGTCACACTAAGGCACACTAAATAGATATAATAATTTCGTATTCGGAAAGTCACACTAAATAGACATAATGATTTCTCAGATTCGAAAGTCACACTAAGGCAATACCTAAATAGATATAATAATTTCAGATTCGAAAGTCACACTAAAGCACACTAAATAGACATATTTTCAGATTCGAAAGTCACACTAAAGCACACTAAATAGACATAAAACTTTCAGATTCTAAAGTAACACTAAGTAAATATGCAAGATATGTTCAGTTTTTATTCCAAGCACTAAAGTAAGCTAAGTCACAATAAAACACTCTAAATGCACAAGAGGGATAAATATCATATCACATACGTTGCATAGAAGTGTGTAGTGCTAGCAAGCTACAAATAAGGATGGTAATATTCAAACAGGATGTTTGCGCGGGTCCGATCTTCATTCCACACCAAAGTAACTGGGCACGCAACATCTGCCAAAGGAAACACCACATACTCAGCGAAGTGAGACACAGTAAAAAACCCCTTCGTCATCCTCTTGCGCGTGGTAAGATTTAGCCAAGCAGCTAGATTCAAAAACAGGTGATAAGCTCACAGAATTGGTAAGGGCCATAAGGATTTCCGACCGCGACATGTTTACGCTTCTCACAATCGCAGGTAACGAATCCATCATTGAACTTTTGAAAGCAAATTGTACCAAAAGGAGCAAATGTGTCACGGTAGCAAGTATGAATGGAGTCCCTCACAGTCTCACAAGGCCATAGCTTGTACACCCTCTGCTGATCAATGTTGCCTACTGCGGGTTTCTGACCAAGCTGATTCCTCCACTCTAACAATTTGCTCCGCGCAAGTATTTTGTTGGCTAACACTTTGGACACATTTGCTTGGGAAGCTTGATATTTCACATCAAACTTCCCAATATGCTGACATCTTTCGCCCCACAAATCATTTAAGAAGAATAATATTCCAAAAGAATCCTCTTGCTCTATCAAGTGAGCAACCACTACGTGTAAGTTGTGAGTAAGTAGGGATACGTCAAACGTGTTTTCAAGGACTGTTGCGAACTCGATCAAACGACTCTGTGTACGCTGCCGCCGGTCGTTCTGCATGTTTGCGCGGTAGGTGCAAACGAAGCTACACACCTTGTGAAAAAAGCAGCAATAATGTCCATTGCTTTGCGGTAAGAAGGTCACGAAATAAGTATGGCAAATACACCACAAACAAGCTCTTCAAGCTCGACATCGATTGTGATAGAATGTATTTCAAGGGGTCCTCGAATTGACGGGCGGAGTGACGACCACGAGGAATCTGCTGCACGATACGCTGCACTCGATCCGCAACCACGTTTTGTTCAGCTGAGCCCATACAAGTTTTGATTGTTGAGATGAGATCTTTCCCAACACCTTCCAGAAGTTTGTGATAATACGGAACCAAGACACTCCGCACAACATCAAAAGTAGGTAAGGTTGCAAGAGACGGAATTTCAAAGAAAGGCTTGATGGCCGGGTTACAAGAGGCTTCCATTTGACGCAAGATTTCAAACGTGTAGCGAGGTGCCTCCCAACCAAAATAACAGGTGTTTGGATACAAAATATACTGACTAAACCTTTCAGCATATCCCAAAAACCGGACAGCATTAGCATAAGAGGACCCTTGAAAAGAACAATAATGACAACCAAGACACGCGGTATGCCCAAGCCACGATTTGACCTTGGCAGCAGCAGGTGCGTCCGCGGAATACGTGGTTAAAAAAGGGAAGTGCGTGTACGTTTTCCCATGAAAATCTGTGATTTCAATTCCGGTCTCACCCAAACGCTTGAACTCTGCAGTGATAATGTCTTGATATTTCGAGAAAATCGGACCAGTGTGGCGGTGGTTTGGCATTGCAGGCGGTTCAGTTGGACCAGGTAGGATCATTAACAACTTAAAAAATCTTGAACAACCGCGAAAAAATGGCCGTAAATTGTGGGAGCGAAGCCAGATCGTACCCAGAGAGTAGGTGTCCACGGTCTCAAAGGGCTTCACCCAGTCAACAGTGAGCTCGTACGCTCCGTTGTTGATCGAAGCCAACTTGCCTCCACTCTATCGATTAACCTCCCTGGTAGTGCAACGACCGCCACATGTCGTCAGTAGGATCCAAGAAGTCAACTTTCAAGGCTGCCAAAAACTCCGGATCAGCATAAAGCTCGGAAATGACTTTCTTCACAGTAAAATAAATGTACTCAAAATTTGGTTCCAGTTCATGCAAGTAGTCGCGATACTCTTCCATGTGCAAGGTGGAAAGCACTTCGTGATAAGAAGATGGATAAAGATTTTTAGCGCTCGTGAAAGAGTCAAAATGAAGCTTGTTTCCAGCTATCAATCTATCCATCACTCGGCGTGGCACATTGCCAGTCAATTTGTGTTCAAGAAGACGAGCACATTCGGTCCCAACTAATATCGACGACCCAGGACACAGTTGATAGGAAGCGATTTTCGAACGAGGCAAACATTCAGCAAAAGCAGAGTACTCGTTTATGTAGCCCCCAGGAAAAGAAAAACCAGAAGTGCTAGTAGAACCCTCACAAGAACCATCCTGCCAATACAAGTCGCTGACACGGTTGTCGAAGTCACTAGAAAAATCCTGCAAGACTTCAGATCTTGCAGGCGGCGGCTGGAACGCGCCTGTCAGAGGGGTAGTGTCGCCCACGTGCGAATTTACGTGCGACGACTCTCCGTGGTTGTGGTTTGAGGAGGAGGGGGCGGAAAGCGGATCAGGGACATCTGAGGGAGTCGAGTACAGCCTCGTGTACAATCTCGAGCCTAGAGCAACATAGGGGAATACTGTGGCAAGGAGAACCGTAATAAACGCTGAGCTAGGTACCATCGCGGCTCTGCGTGGATGAGAGTGAGGCTGCATTGGGAGGAGAATGGGAGCAGGATCGATGGTTGACCGCTGAGGACTTGGCGCCGCCAAGAGAAGCTTTTGGCAACTTTCCGAAAGTTTCGCCACAACACCCATCGTGTGTTCGTGTCACAGGGGTAATTGATTGTAATCTCAATTACCCTTGGCCATTGGCTAATCGAGACGATATTTTGACGATATTTTTTCATATCTGGAACGCGTATCCATCTATCCAATCCCTTTTACGGATACAGTACCGAGTACGGCGTGTCACGTGAGTTATCTCAGAGAGTTTTCAGGCCGTCCCAGCACAGCTGGACCCTTGCGGGGTTGACAGTAGGACGCATGCGGTGAGCTCTGACCTCTGAGTTGTATCGCGCGCGTATCCTCGTGACGTTCGATGTATTCTAATCCAACGTCCTCCGGATACTTGTACGAATTCAAATTGAAGAATTCAAATTGAAGGGTTTACCTCGCCCCACGTGTTCGACAATAATTCAAGATGCAATAATTCAACTTAAAGGTGATTCGTTCTTGATCCTATTCACGAATCTTGATACATGGCTAGCAGGTGGCCAATTTTCAATTTAACCAGCTGCAGCTCGCATTCTGAGCATTTGATTGAGAATATTGATTGTTGAGAATATTGATTGCGGTGATCGGGTAGGTTGTCGTTTTATATGGAAATGATGAACACTTGCATGCCTGCAACGATCGCGGTGGATCAGAGTCAGTTGAGCGTGGATGCCATCGACGCCTCATTCTCGCTGCTTGACGATTGGGCCCAGCGGGGTCAACCCGATCCTGCTCTCTCCGCGCTAAATCTTATCACTGTGAACGTTGTGCCTACGGATGGCAGTGGAACGGTCATCAACTCTTGTTCTTGCAGTGTAGAGCGCGTAGGAGCTTTGACTGACATTTCCTCGCTGGTGACTGAGGTTAACGAACTGATCTCCAGTAGCCTCCCAGAATTAAAGGATCGTTCTGCGCCCTACCGCCTGGATACTACTATCACTCCTGCAAGTATTCTCTTAAGTTTTCTTAAGTTTGCTTAACTTTTCTTAAGTTTTCTTATCTTTTCTTAACTTTTTGCGTATAAACCCCCACAAGCCTCCATACGTATAAATTGTAGCGTTGCAATTAGCTATTGGCCGATGGAGTTATACGTCGGTGATATAAGTAAAACTTAAGAAAACTTAAGAAAACTTAAGAAAAATGACACCCAATGACACTTAAGAAAAGTGACCGATGACACACACCCCACCCTATGACACTTAAGAAAAGTGACCGATGACACCCACCCCACCCTATGACACTTAAGCAAATGACCGAGCTGATTACACACCCCACCCTATGACACTTAAGAAAAGTGACCGATGACACCCACCCCACCCTATGACACTTAAGCAAAATGACCACACATCCCCCACCCTATGACACTTAAGCAAAATGACGATGACACACCCCAATCTCTATGACACTAAGCAAAATGACGCATGTCACATCCTCACCCTATGACACTTAAGCAAAATGACAGATGTCACATCCCCCACCCTATGACACTTAAGCAAAATGACAGATGTCACATCCCCCACCCTATGACACTTAAGCAAAATGACATATGCTCGAATGTGATTGGCTTTGAGGCTAAGGATTTGCACACGTGTCGGTAAGGAGGATACGAAATGCAGGCACGGGATTGGTGCAGAAAGGAAGCCCTAAACCCTAAATGTACACATGTATGCAAGCAAGTGGAACAATAAATAAAGCTTACAAGCGTACGTACGTAGACGATCCATACTGTAGATGGTGTCAGAGCAACTGGATACCGTGTTCTATCTAGCCGAGCAACAGATGGTCTGCGCGTGTGCACAAATAAAGTGCATAGGGTGGGCACGATATGACGATGTATGGCGGCCGGATCTCTGGTTGTCTCGTTGCTCTTCTCCATCCAATATAGGCCAAGAAAGCCACTCGGTATCGCCCAGGAGGATACAGCGTTGGCGCCTGCATCGAACCATCCACCATGCCAGCACAAGTTCAGGAAAGATTGCTAAACACGTGGCCCATAAATCGAAACGGTACTGCATGTATGCATTCGACCGACGCATTGGGACCATAACGGGCCTCACCGTTGTGTATGTTTGTGTTGTTCGCGGCGGTCGCACCTCAGCCGGCCGCCGCTTTAGTACACGCCTGTGCGGATCTCGCGCACCAGGTGCACAACTTGGTAGTGCGCATCATCTGTGGTTGGCTCGAAGAATAATGCCTTTGTCCCGATGTATGCACAGGGTAGCAGTAGCTCCACCGGGTCTGTCTTGTCGACTACCGTGATTCCATGCTTCAGCAGATAAGCATCCTCCACCTCCTTGTATGCTTCGAGCCGGGCCAAGCGGCACAGCACGCGCCTGCTTCCGGGCTCTGACACCAGGTAATATGCCAGAACCTTGGCATACTGGCGCCCCGGAGGCAGCCATATTCCACTTGGTAGATCCCTCAAACCCACATCGCAGATAGAAACGTAGTAGGATACCCGTTTCTCAGCTCTGGTGTACTGTGAGGATGTGAACACCTCCGTGTTCAGGGACATCCGCACGTACACCGTGATTTCACTGCCGGGCTGCCCCGCGTCCTGCTGCGGAGTCAGCATTGCCTGCAGCTGAGGCTGGATGCGGTTGAGGCAGGGTGCGTTGGGGGACAACCGCCTGCCACTACCCATGAAATAGCAGGGAGCGGTGGCGGCATCTGCATCCGGGTCCCTCAGCACACCGCCCAACGGTCCTGTAGGACCCGCCGCAGGTGTAAAGCACCTCTCGGCCAGCGTGTGCAAGTCACGCGTGCCTGGGTGCGTGAAGGCGTATTCCTCCAGGGCCAACTTCTCGCACATCGCATTCACAATGGCCTCAACCGGTCTGTTCTTGATCCGCCCCTCTTTTACAATACCTTTAACCCCTAAGCCGGTGTTTTTCCCCAGCACTTTGGGACATTCCACCCTTTTGCGAATATATGGTTCGTTGATAGTCCGATTTAACTTTTAAAGACACTTTCGAAAATGCCTCTTCAAGGCGCAATGCACTAGCACGACCTTATCTGGTAAAGCTCAAGTTCCGTGATATTACTTCGTACAATAGCATTAAAACCCCAGTTCGACAAAGTTCCAATTTGCAACCTAAGCCAAACCCTAATATTAACCCCCCACAACGGCACAAGCACTTGACGATGTATCACACATGTAGCAAACCCTAATTGGGGTAATTGATAGGGTAAAGGGCCATTACATGTTATATCAACACGTGTCAGTTATTGATACATTATTCGACCTTAATTTCTTTAAGTAATGCTTTAAACCCGGAAGTATGAAGCACACGAATGGATGCGCATGAATCGGAGCTTTTCAGAACTGTTTTCAAATATCAATTTGAGTGTCAAATGGCGCCACAAAGTATGTTTGCGTCCCGAAAAGCGCTTGGGTCAGAAATGACCCAAACACCGGCTTAGGGGTTAACGCGTTGAATGGCCCGCTCCACCCACATCTCCATTGCCGCTCCCACCACCCCTAAGAACTGCTCTTGCCGGAAGAAATGCACCACCGCCAGCCGCATGTTGAATGTCAACATCTTTGTTGGCGCCTTTAATTGCATGATCTTTGCATGCGCCCATAAATGCTCCTTTGCATCCCGTCGTGCCTGTGCAAGTTGTGCATCCCATGCCGGTTCAAGCATCGGTCTGGTACCATCGACGGTGCTGGTTCCTCGCGCATAATGCAACACCGCCCGCCGTAGGTGATGCCAAGCATCCTCCATATTCATGTTCCATGACACCAGCAACTTGCCAAAAACCAAAGGGCTGTAGTACACCACGAAATTCAAAAAGTCCTCCATGGTATACATGCCTGTGGATGCCGCATGTCACCATCACCCATCAACCGTCCCCTTGACAACTGCAGGGCACAACAAACCTTACATCCCTAAGGTTCAGGCGCGTGTCCATCCAGGGAGCTGTCCCCACATCGCAGCCGTCACCTCCGTATTTACCCCGTGTCCCAGCAACCATTACACCCCACAAACCACCAGGGATCAGCCCATTGGCCACCCTGGCGTCACTGGACTCCGAGGCGTTTCACATAACAAGTCGGGGGTGACCGTGGGTCGGGCTGTCGCCTCACCAAAGTACTTAACCACATCATGGTATGGTCGGATGACATCATGGGGGGGTTGGATGCGCGCTGCCCGGCTGGTCATCTCCGTCGTAATCTTGGCTGGCAACACCAACTCCGGATGCGTATTGTTGGAGAGCTTGCCGAGCAGCAGCTTCAAGAACCTTTTCACGACTCCGTACAACACACAGTGACCAAACGGGTGAGCGACTGCCCGCATTGGGTCAAAATAGGGCACGCGCTCCAGGGCACCACGGCCATGCCTTCCCGTATTCCGTGGTGTCTCGATACCAGCTTCCGTCTTTGCCACGAGTTCCCCGTGCTTCTCCTTGTCGATCATCAACCGGGCGTTATCAGCGTACAGGTCAGTTGGAGTGCCGTCCTCATTCGTGATGCCCGTCACATTCACTTCCGTAGCGTACCCACCAAAGTACATACCTCTACCTCCAGGCCCCTGGAAGCCCTCAAACACACTGTATGGATCTGCTCGGTAGCTACCAACTCCCATAAAGTTGCCCATAGTTAACCGCATCACACTATCGGCATACACCATTCCTAGTATCACAGTCAGCGTGTACGTCTTCTTCAGAAACGCGTCATACACTTCAAAGTTCAGGGCTCCCTTCACTGGCAGACCGGCTTTTCCGTGCATGAGAGCCAGTAGCTCGTTCTCGAATAACGACCACAGCACCAACACGTTCTTTTCCTTCTGTCTAGGACCTTTAGTCAGCCAAAGGTTTCTGTGGAACTTGTCGTGTTGCCTCACCTGCATCCGGGGAAATAGCGCCCTCCGCCCAGAGCATTTAGCACGTTACCGCGACGTGTGCACCACCGTACGGTCACATTCAAAGGCAGAATGCGGGTGGACCGAGGGAGGTGGACCGAGGGGGGTGGGCCGGGGAGGGGAGGGTACCGTGTAGTGCAGGTCTTCGCATCTGATCGCCGCCACATACACCCATCGAGTACGACCTGCCCTACCACCCTCCCCGGGCAGCATCCATCATGCCGACATCCGTGTACACAAGCTACACAAGCTGATGGCATGCGCGTTGTGGCATGCTTAAGGAGTGAGGGTGGGGGGTACCCGATGTCTGAGCTCCAGACTTGACAGTCGTCCGCCCCTGGTGAGATCACCATGACATGATGCTCAGCGTATTCCACGTTCGGGTCCCCGCCTTCTGGGGTGGGAACCGTCGACGCTTCTCGAAGCAAAGCGCCGTTAACCTGCTTGTCTATAGCCTTAGCCACTTCCGATGTCCAGAAGTCTGGTTGTTGGCGTGCGCTGCGGCGAGCCCGTGCCTCGCAGAACTCGGGATCCCGCATCCACCTCTTGATGGTATCCATCAAACCAAAGTAGTAGAACCATTCACGAGGACGCACGACCTTCCCTTTTGTCATCGATCTCCACCACCTCAAATCGCTTTTCATTACACCAGCGCGCGGGGGCGCCGTTGGCATCTCTTTCCATTACCGCGCCGCACTCTTCGTCCGCGTTCCATTTGCCGCTATCTGGTTCTCGAGGAAACGCCCGGCACCACCTGGGACATACATGCACTGCATGCGCCATGTGGTCCTGCACTCGCAGGAATGTCTTCATCTTGTAGAGGGACGATGGCAGGCAACAGCGGGACGGTCCACCCATCAACATGATCATCACTTGTAGAAAGCGATCGAACGATGGCCGAGACCACGCCTGCGCAATGCGCAACTCCATGAAATAGCATACCGCTTCGCCAACCGTCGGGACATCGGGAGCGGTGTCACCGTAAAATAAAGGATCCCCGGGGTTAAGGTGAAGGCACGGGTCGTCAATCGCCATTTCCCCGATGTCGGGTGCGTCATCCGTCAGTTGCACCTCCTCGTCCGGGTCGACTAGGCCCTCTGCGGCCGCGGCAAACTCGTCCCACATAGCCGCCTCGGCACAGTTGTGCGCATGGAACGCCTGGCACGCGTTGCGCACAGCACCATTCCCGCACACCTTGTCAGAGTGTGTGCATATACCATGCACGCCGGAAAACGCACACCGTGATGCATGCTAGCAGCAACGTAGTAGTATTCGTACCTTCACAAAGAAATTCTCGTCGCGCAAGTCTTTATCCGCCTTTGCCTCCAACCAGCTGGCCAAAAGCTGGGCGGTCTCCTCATTTTCCTCCTCCTCATCGTCAGTGAAGTGGGTTTCTTCAGCCCCAGCTTCATTTCCGCTCTCAAAACCTGCGTCGCCTGGTGGCGTGCCTGGTGCCTCGTTCTCCGCGTCACAAGCAGCTCCTTGACATGCCCCTGCAG
Source organism: Cymbomonas tetramitiformis (assembly GCA_001247695.2). Taxonomy (NCBI): domain Eukaryota; kingdom Viridiplantae; phylum Chlorophyta; class Pyramimonadophyceae; order Pyramimonadales; family Pyramimonadaceae; genus Cymbomonas; species Cymbomonas tetramitiformis. The sequence goes on along the minus strand of LGRX02035084.1, from coordinate 3,985 downwards.
GGTGGTCATGCTCCAAATCAGGTGCTACCTCATCGGCGATCAGCGTGTCCCCAGCGCAGTTCAGGCGTGGCATCTCTTTCACAAGCCATCTTTTTTTATACAGACTTCCGCCACGTTCATGCACCCAGTTCGTAAGCAGCTCCAACCGTGCCCGCTCCTCCGGTTTGCATGGTCCATTCACAGCACCATGCCCCCCTTGCCGGTGATGGAGTTCCGTTCTCAGGCTACGATGACTATCGTAGCACCTCATGACCATCTCATACACCTCGCTTGAGGTCATGCCAATCTCTTGTATGCCCTGCATCGAGCTTCACACATCACATTCCTCATATGTTGCGCGCACAAAGGTCTCCACGCATTGAGACAAACGTCCAAAACACAGGTGCCCTCCGCAGGGCACAGGGCAGTCCGCAGGCATCGCGTGAGGAGCTGGGCTACCGGCGAACAGCCGGTTTCAGCTTAAGCTACACGGCATCACATATTGAGCATCCCAAGCAACCTTCTACAACCGGGCGCCTGCCCACCATGCACACCGTCGTCCAGAATACGGTACCGCCCACTATCACATGCAGCCCCTAAGCTATTCATGCGACTCCCGTACACATCGCAACCCACACCGTACCTCGGAAAGACCCACATCGTCACTTGTAATGAACAAATCACAAGCTGTAATATAAAACAATACTGGCAAGCGGTGACTCAGTAGCATTATCTTTAATATACTATTTACATAGTGTTCAAAAGAGGTTCACTCAAACCAGTTCTGCCTACAGCATGGGCACGTCACCCACCTCGAGGAGGCAAGGGTTTCTACAAGCAAAGAAAAACACGAAATATGCATGTATTTCTCTTTACACTCGCATCCTAGGCCACCGCAGTCCACTACATCCTCCGGATCCACTTCCTCTAAACACACTATGCAGAACGCCTCCTCGGATCTGGGGAAAAAGGTCCTCAGAACGTCCTCCCAGGTGTAATCCTCCTCCACTTCATCTCCCTGTATGTGCGAACAGGGAGCCCGTGACCTAGGATCATTATGACATCACGTCACGCAGTTCCTCCTAAACATTCCAACCTTTACCCAATACGGCACCGCCCACTATCACATGCAGCCCCTAAGGATCAGGCGCGTGTCCGGGGAGCTGTCCCCACATCCCAGCCGTCACCAACAGCCAGCGCACTAACCCATGCGACTTCCATACACACCGTGCCTCGGTGACGCCACGGGTCCGGGGGCGCGTAGGGAGTGCTAACAGCCCTCTTAACACCCAACTCCCGACCCATCGGCTTGATGCCACCACCCGTCGCGGGTCTGGGGGCGCGTAGGGAGTGCTAACAGCTCTCTTAACACGCAACTCCCGACCCATGGGCATCCACAACAACCCGCCACAAACCATACCTCGGGTTACAGGCGCGTGCTCGGGGAGCTGTCCCCACATCTTGAACATCCCAAAGCAACCTTTTACAACCGGGCGCCTGCCCACCATGCACACCGTCGCTCAGAATACGGTACCGCCCACTATCACATGCAGCCCCTAAGGATCAGGCGCGTGTCCGGGGAGCTGTCCCCACATCGCAGCCGTCACCAACAGCCTGCGCACTAACCCATGCGACTTCCATACACACCGTACCTCGGTGACGCCACGGGTCCGGGGGCGCGTAGGGAGTGCTAACAGCCCTCTTAACACGCAACTCCCGACCCATCGGCTTGATGCCACCACCTGTCGCGGGATCTGGGGGCGCGTAGAGAGTGCTAACAGCCCTCTTAACACGCAACTCCCGACCCATGGGCATCCACAACAACCCGCCACAAAACATACCTCGGGTTACAGGCGCGTGCTCGGAGAGCTGTCCCCACATATTGAACATCCCAACCTTCTACAACCAGGCGCCTGCCCACCATGCACACCGTCGCCCATAATACGGTACCGCCCACTATCACATGCAGCCCCTAAGGATCAGGCGCGTGTCCGGGGAGCTGTCCCCACATCCCAGCCGTCACCAACAGCCAGCGCACTAACCCATGCGACTTCCATACACACCGTGCCTCGGTGACGCCACGGGTCCGGGGGCGCGTAGGGAGTGCTAACAGCCCTCTTAACACGCAACTCCCGACCCATCGGCTTGATGCCACCACCCGTCGCAGGTCTGGGGGCGCGTAGGAGTGCTAACAGCCCTCTTAACACGCAACTCCCGACCCATGGGCATCCACAACAACCCGCCACAAACCATACCTCGGGTTACAGGGGCGTGCTCGGGGAGCTGTCCCCACATCTTGAGCATCCCAAGCAACCTTCTACAACCGGGCGCCTGCCCACCATGCACACCGTCGCCCAGAATACGGTACCGCCCACTATCACATGCAGCCCCTAAGGATCAGGCGCGTGTCCGGGGAGCTGTCCCCACATCGCAGCCGTCACCAACAGCCAGCGCACTAACCCATGCGACTTCCATACACACCGTACCTCGGTGACGCCACGGGTCCGGGGGCGCGTAGGGAGTGCTAACAGCCCTCTTAACACGCAACTCCCGACCCATCGGCTTGATGCCACCACCCGTAACAGCCCTCTTAACACGCAACTCCCGACCCATGGGCATCCACAACAACCCACCACAAAACACACCTCGGGTTACAGGCGCGTGCTCGGGGAGCTGTCCCCACATATTGAACATCCCAACCTTCTACAACCGGGCGCCTGCCCACCATGCACACCGTCGCCCATAATACGGTACCGCCCACTATCACATGGAGCCCCTAAGGTTCAGGCGCGTGTCCGGGGAGCTGTCCCCACATCGCAGCCGTCACCAGCAGCCTGCGCACTAACCCATGTGACTACCATACACACCGCAACCCACACCGTACCTCGGTGACGCCACGGGTCCGGGGGCGCGTAGGGAGTGCTAACAGCCCTCTTAACACGCAACTCCCGACCCATCGGCTTGATGCCACCACCCGTCGCGGGTCTGGGGGCGCGTAGGGAGTGCTAACAGCCCTCTTAACACGCAACTCCCGACCCATGGGCATCCACAACACCCCGCCACAAACGACAAACCATACCTCGGGTTACAGGCGCGTGCTCGGGGAGCTGTCCCCACACCTTGAACATCCCAAAGCAACCTTCTACAACCGGGCGCCTGCCCACCATGCACACCGTCGCCCACAATACGGTACCGCCCACTATCACATGGAGCCCCTAAGGTTCAGGCGCGTGTCCGAAGAGCTGTCCCCACATCGCAGCCGTCACCAACAGCCTGCGCACTAACCCATGCGACTTCCATACACACCGTGCCTCGGTGACGCCGCACGGGTCCGGGGGCGCGTAGGGAGTGCTAACAGCCCTCTTAACACGCAACTCCCGACCCATCGGCTTGATGCCACCACCCGTCGCGGGTCTGGGGGCGCGTAGGGAGTGCTAACAGCCCTCTTAACACGCAACTCCCGACCCATGGGCATCCACAACAACCCGCCACAAACCATACCTCGGGTTACAGGCGCCTGCTCGGGGAGCTGTCCCCACATCTTGAACATCCCAAAGCAACCTTCTACAACCGGGCGCCTGCCCACCATGCACCCCGTCGCCCAGAATACGGCACCGCCCACTATCACATGCAGCCCCTAAGGATCAGGCGCGTGTCCGGGGAGCTGTCCCCACATCGCAGCCGTCACCAACAGCCTGCGCACTAACCCATGCGACTTCCATACACACCGTGCCTCGGTGACGCCACGGGTCCGGGGGCGCGTAGGGAGTGCTAACAGCCCTCTTAACACGCAACTCCCGACCCGTCGGCTTGATGCCACCACCCGTCGCGGGTCCGGGGGCGCGTAGAGAGTGCTAACAGCCCTCTTAACACGCAACTCCCGACCCATGGGCATCCACAACAACCCGCCACAAACGACAAACCATACCTCGGGTTACAGGCGCCTGCTCGGGGAGCTGTCCCCACATCTTGAACATCCCTCAGCAACCTTCTACAACCGGGCGCC